>JAQQAE010013095.1:0-12888 GCA_029823295.1 Pseudamia nigra | reverse complement strand
GCTAACAGCCGTTAGCAGCCTCTGTCTGTGTTAAGAGCCAGCAGCTCCGGTCTCTGGAGTTGTGTACAGTTATGGACGTGTGCAGTGTCCACGGACACACTACAAACACACAGAACATCACCAATAATTGTTCTAAATTTAAATGTTGAATTTAAGGTTAAAATGTTAAATTTATTTGACACTCTTTATTGGATTCTTTGAAGATGAAAACATACCATTAGCATTTGGAATCACATACATGTCATTATTAATTCAATAGTCATTCACCAAAACAAATAATTCCATAATGGTGACTTTCTTCTGGCTCTAGCTCCGTAAATGTTGAAGATGTGTCAAATCTGTGGGTACATTACTAAATCAGCACACATACCACTACAGTTTGTATAAGCATTCTGGATCACTATATCTATTAGAGTCCGTTATGGTGTTATGATTTTTGGCAACATTTTCTGGCTGTTGGTGGTGTTATAAGGACAAATGTTGAATTTGATTCTATCTCACAATGGTGAAGAATCTTTTAAAAATCTTCTGGATCCAGACAATGATCCAGATCATTACTACAATCTAATCGATTGGTCCTTGTGCCGTTTCTGACCTATCCTGAAATTTTCATCCAAACCCATTTCAGAACATTTCAAGTTGCATTGTGAACAAACAAACATAAACCAACGGTGATTAAAAACAAACTGTCCTTGACTGAGGTAATTACCTAAAAAATATAATAAAGAAATAAGTAAAAAAGTAAGCAAACTAGCTCCCTGCCTCACCCTGTCATTTTATACAGTCAATAAAAATAGTAAACCTTAAGAACTACTACTGAACTTAATAAAATTTAGTCAAAGCGCAGAAAGAGAGTTGCTTAGTTTGTCACAGGGTGGAGCCTACACATATAGTGGAGAGAGAAACAAGTTTTTTGTGTAATTTATTTAATTAAGCACTGCATACAGACACCAATAACTGTTAGAATTAGGCCTGCGCAATTTGGAAGAAAAGCCATATTGCTAAATCCCGCTGAAGCTGAACCATTACTTTGCACACACAGGCTGATATTGTTATTGCAGGTGAATTCGTGGCAAGGCTGATAACTGATTGATCACTAACACACACTAGTGTTGGAAAGAGTGAACAAACACACATAGATCTTGAGTTTGCAGCATGACTCTGACCTTACCTACAATTTATTTCTCATGCCTCTGAAAGATTCTGAAGAATACACAGTGCATGTCACATCACTGCTCAGCTCCTGTAAACAACCAGCACACTGCAAAAAATGGACACAAGCTGCTCTTCATTTTGTTCTTCAGTAGCTGAGTCTGGTTAATATACTAACAGTCCACAAAACAACAGAACCTGTGTTCTGCTCCCCAGAATCAGGATTGGCTCAATCACTACTCATCCATCATCTATATTTTTTAACCGCAGTGTCCAATGAAACGATACAAAACCAATAAAAATAAAGAACGATTATTTTAGTGGAACTGAAGTCACATTTAAGTCAATATACAGAAACATAGCCTGTTTGAAGATCTTGCTAAAAGCTAAGAGCACTTGGCTGCTGAAACTAAAAGTTACCACATACCACGTGGCGCCTAAGATATTTGATTTTCAGCTTGAATAAGGCGTGTGGAAAAAGCAGACAGCAAACCAGATCATCCATCTGATCTGGTGAAGTGAAGAATGTAGCCAGGTATAATATTTGCAGAATTCATTTTTCCCTAAGTCCTGATGAATCTGTAAATGCTCTCAGTTTTTGAATGTCTTTAATCATCCTAATGAATTAAGACACACCTGCTGTATTTTCTGTCATTGTTTTTGTGAAGAGCGCACTGGTCATAATACTGTCTTTGTAGAGACAAGCAGAAGCACAGATTCCAAGCGCAGTTAAAACAGAAAAACACTTTTGTTTCAAGGTCGAGGCAGCGATCGCTACTGTTTTACTTGGCCAGCTGGGCTTCTTTGCCAAACAGATGTCTTCATTGGAAGCAGTCCTCTATTCTCAAACCTGCTCAGGTTCAGAGGGGAAAAGTCACTTCTACTCTGTTATCACTCAGTCAGTCTCGGTTAATAGGTTTTCAACACGACCACCCAAAGCTGTAAGGACACTGAAGTTGTCAGTTTCTCTAATCAGTTTTAAAACATTTGGTCATCTTTTGGTCATAAGGAGTGGTTTTACTTTATTTTTGTTCTCAGCCTTGTATATTGTTACTGAAGACATCCAGTCTTTGAAAGAACGTGTATGGAGTTATGTAGTAAACAAAAAGTGTTAAACAACTAGAGGTCAATCGATTATCGGCGCTGATATTTGGAATTTTAACGTGTATCGTATCTGTGTTTTTCTTTAATCCGATGGGCCGATGTCAAGAACTCAATTAAAAACTGTTTTGTTTTGGCTCTCTCTCCTCTCTCCTGCACTTGTGTCTATAGCATTGTTCTGCCCATGGCGCCATCTGATTGGTTAAATGGCCACAGTATGTGTAAGTGGCAGAGACACTGAAGCGGACACTGTTCTCACACACACGGTGGAGATGTGTTTTGTTGTGTACAGAACCACACAACAAAACGTGTTTGCGCTTTGCTTAGAGCAAAGACATCTGTCGAAGGTAAATGCAGAAAACTCTCCGGAAATGTAAGAAACATCACACTGCTCTATATCTCACAACCTCTTCTAACGCTACAGTGCGCAGCAGAATAACATACAAGCGCATTAAACATTAGCAGCTCTGCTAAGCTAGTAGCACCTCCTGACATGTCTGTGAATTATTTGAAGCAATGCTGTTATTAATATCGATGTGGAAATAGTCCGTGATTGAAGAAGCCTGTGTGTGTGATTTACAGATGGCGTGTAAGAAATTCAATTCAGTCTTGTTTTGTTGCACAGAAGTACACTGACTAGTTGACTAGTTTTTAGCATAACATTAGCTTGCCCGTCCTGCTCTCAGCAGACTATGCATTATCAATGGGTTGAATGTATGTAATGTGGAGAATAGTGTGCGTTTGTGTGAAAGTCACATGACAAACTCTACAGCTCACGACTACTACAATAACTTGTGAGTCTAGGATCCATGCACTTCTGGACCTATTTATTTTCTATTTATTTGGTTAAATAAAGATGCTTTAGGCATTTAAACAAAGTTAAGTGTTTGTATTATTCAACATTTTTACTCCAATTTTTACAGTTTTACTGCAAATGAATATCGGCACCAAATATTGGTTATCGGCCTCCTTAGCTACTAATAATTGGTATCGGTCCTGAAAAACCCATATCAGTCAATCACTATAAACAACCCAGAACATCCTTTATGTTTAAGATTGTCCTAAGTAGCCACATTTTGCTTTGATGTCAGTTTTGCATAGTCATGGCATTCTCTCATCATATTCACCAGGTAGTCGCCCGAAACTGTTCTCAATTCAGAGTTGTGCCTTGTCAAGAGTTAATTTGTGCCATTTCTTGTCTTAATGTGCTTTAGACCATTGATTGTCTTGTAAAGACGATGGTTAGGGTAGGGTAGAGTCAATAGCCCTATTAGTTCCACTACAACTACTGTAGAAATCCACATTATGGCAGGAAACAGTTCAATAAAGAGAAAAGACAGTCCATCATTAATTCATCAAAGCCATCAAACACTATGATGAAAGTAGTTCTCACGAAGACTATCCCCATTTTCTCATGCCTTTAATTCTAATAACATTCTCCTCTGCAGCGGAGGTGGCTCTTGGTCTTTTCCTGGGACGGTCCTCTCAATGTTGTCTAAATAGAAATTGGGATTTACCATTGTATAATTATGGATTTAAACTCAAAGTAAAACACATATTCTGTGAGGATAAAGTGGTGGATTTCTTTGGAAAAACTCACAAATTTGCAAGGAGAAACATGGATATTCTCTGAGATTACACTCATAAATTAATAAGAAGAAATACAGCTAGCCAGTTGAGATTATTACATAATTTTCAAGGCAGATTCATGACTTAAATCTGTACTATTTGGAGTATTTTCTCAAAATATTACCCTACCCTGTTGTTATTACCCAAAATTATTCTAATACAATGTTGTACAGTGATTCTGTGTAACTACTGTGCTGTATTCAAGACAGTTTTACTTATTTTAAAAATAATTGGCTTGTTTTGGGGCATTTGATTGTTGTTTTTGCTGAATAAGGGCTTGTTGTGATTGCATTCATGTTCTGAGATCCACCATGGACTGGTCTGGCAGCAGAATTTAGCCCAGCCTTGACTTCAGCAGCAGTGGCATCTCATTGTGTTATGATTTGACAAGCAGATGCTATGTGTTGTCTGAAGTCGGAGTGAATTAAGGTAGCATGGACTCGACATTCAGGGCGATGTTTAGTGTAAATTTGTCTCCACAAGCATCTGGCAACAGTATCTGAGCAACTCTGTCAGACTGGAGAAGGAGTTAGCTGTTGTGATTGACTGTGTGAACACACTGTATATTTGTGTATGAGTGCGTGTGGTGCACATACTGTATGTCATATATCCTCAGCCTGTCTTCATGTCCTCTTTATTTTCCTCTGTTTTGGCTCCGAATTGAACTCCCTCTCTGCTCCCAGATGTAAAAACAACCACATCACAAGTGTACATTTCCCTGGTAAATCTGTCAAAGCATGCTAAAACATAGGCCGATATGTCATGCAGTCACTGTGCGCACGACACACTGAGACACGGAACAAAGGCGATCAAGGAGATTTACTTGGGGGCAGCATTTCCATGTAAATATCTGTTTCTCTGGGACCTGACGGAGAGTTTTTGGAGTGCTGAACCATTACACAAGTGGTAGATTTAGATTTTTTAAATATGTGTTTTGGTTTCAGTTGAGGACATTAAACAGTACTGTCCCTTTGTGGTGCACATGCATACATAGTGGCACCATGATTTAAATTCAGGACATCGGCTCAGCACAGTGCCGGTCTGAACAGCCAGGGTTAGCGGAAGTTCAGAAATATTGTGTGGTAGGAATGTTTTGACAATTCATCATTGATAATTATAGTCTGTAGTCATGATAGGATATTCTTGGCAGAAACTGGTCAAACCTGTAAGAGCTATCATACAGCAGAATGAGGTCACCCTGACAGCTGGACGCAGTGATTGACTGGTTTCTCCTTGTCTAGGTGTCGACTTCAAAGTGAAGACCATTTCTGTGGACGGGAACAGGGCGAAGCTGGCAATATGGGTAAGGACGATCAGGGGGAGGGCTGGGTATCATTCAGATTTACTGAGATACCTACAGTATAGCAACAGTGCTGAGTTTCCATTTTAATAAAAAAGAAAAAAAATGCACATTATGTTTTAAACCTATATTTTTATTTTTCACTTTTGTAACACAAACATAAACTGAATAATTAAGTGAAATGTTATAGTTTGTTAATTGTTTGATAAAGGACATTAGTATGTGCTTCGGGTAAGAGTTACACTGTAGATGTTGACTTTTAGCATCAAATGACAAAACATTTTGCAGTACTAGATAGTATCTAATTACTTCAGTCTGTGTCATAAGTGTAACACACTTGACACACGGTCTTAATCTCTAATGATTTCCCAAATGTACTCGATTCCAAGCTTGATTGGATTTATGTTTTAGTTGAGTCATTTCTAATTCTGTGTCGATTCAGTTCAGGGTGTTTCAATTACAGTACAATTTGTCTTGGATGTGGAAGGGATCGTTTTGTAAATCCCACAAGGAACCTTTTAATCTGGCTCATGAAAAATATATACATACATTAGGAATAGATCCCAAAGCAGTGTTCTTTTCTTCGATTCTTTGGGGTTCAGTTTACTGAAGCAAGCAAAAAGTCACATGCGAAGAAAAATAGACTTTATTCTCCAGTATTTAATCATTCTGACAAAGATCAATTTGAATTAGAAAATTAATGACTTTCTACTCAGTCTGAGTCAGAGCAAACGCTGAAGTGACTCCATGATGCCTGGGTATTAAGTGAAGTGTCCAGAGGATGGCGCCTGTGTCACACCATCTGAGCCTGCACTGTGGCCTTCAGGGACTCGGAGCAGTCTGTCTTGTTTTTTTTCCTCAAAGTGTGTCCACTAGTGCAGAGCTGTTTGTGTTTTGCAGGACACTGCAGGACAGGAGCGATTCCGAACCCTGACACCCAGTTACTACCGCGGAGCTCAAGGAGTCATATTGGGTAAGACAAGCTGCTGATGCTGAGTGAGTGTATCCATGCGGTGTATAAATGTGTGTGTGTGTCCTCCACTTAAGAGCCAGTCAAGCCTCCGGGTTGTAAAGAGAGCGATGGCTTTTCATCCTGTAACCCGCACACACACACACACACACTGGCCTCTCTCTGGAAGTTAGTTTATACCCTTAGGTCAATCTGCTCATGTGGACATACACGTACAGTAGGTACTGTATTTGAACACACACACATCTAGGAGTGACGTTCAAACTCAGACTTCCTCTGTAGCCCATGGTCTTTGACCACTCTAATGATATATGGAAACAGAAGGCGCCTTACTGCACCCCTGGGATTATTAGAATTGCCCAAGTGATATTATCAGAGTCCAAACTATTTATTGATTCACTTTCTCCGGTTTTGATTATTTTTCTAAAGTTGAAATTAAATGTCGGAAATCGCAAATAAATGTTGATATTCCACATCATACCTAATAAGAATTGGTTTTTACATTATGATATGGTTAGATTAAAGTGCTTTTTAATTAGGTGGATTTCGAGTTGAAATGTACTGTGTGTAAAAACACACCAAAGTAAACATGCAGCCGTGTTACCAGAAGGAAAATGGTGAAGTAATGTCCTAGAGGCATAAAATGAATGAATTTTGAGTAAATTTAAGGTGGACAATTTCCCAAATAGAGCATAGTGTACATTTTTTCAGTTCAAAAGCAGGCCCGTTTTCAGCTTTGTGCATTTTTTTAGCAAAACTCAACATTTAGAACACTTGACTTCACTGAATTACTTTGACACTTCATTCTTCAGTTTAACACAAACACTGAAAGTCAACACGTTTGGAGATATATGATTTCAACTGGAAACGAAGGGCAGGAAAATGATCATGTGGAAGCTGCAGACAAATGTAATGGAGCAAAAAGTACAATAGTTGTCTCTGAGATGTAGAGGAACAGAAATGTGAAGGTTTATAAAGTTAAACTACATGCATATGCTTGACATTCCTTGTCGTTCCTTTGACCCCAGTGTATGATGTGACACGAAGGGAAACCTTTACCAAACTCGACAACTGGCTCAACGAGCTGGAGACATACTGTACGAGAAACGACCTTGTCAAAATGCTTGTGGGGAACAAAATCGATAAGGTGAGTGGGCTGAACAAAATATTGTTCCTATTTAACAAGGTTGTTTGATTAGAAAGGAACATGACATTATTATTTTAAAACTTCTTTGAACAAACATGGGACAGAAACACAGTAAATACATTTTTAAGTCTTGCTGCTGCTTTGTTCATTTCGTGGATTGTTTCCTTCCATTTTCTCTGTTCTTTTCTTCATTTACGATATTATGTTCATTTTTTGGATTATTTTGATCATCCTCTGAATCGTTTCCTTCATTTTCTGGATTATTTTCTTCATTTACTGGATTATTTGACTCATTTTTGGCACAGTTTTTTCATTACCGTATTTTCTGGATGATATGTCGCTCCGTAATGTTAGTCGTACAAGCCAAAAAATGCATAATGAAGAATAAAAAAACGTGTATTAGTCGCTGTGGAGGACAGGTCGCATTTGTTCGGGGAACATGCTTCAAGTGCTCGGCCCGGCAGCCGCGTGCTTGACGCCAGAAGCGAGAGCTCGCGACTCGACTCCCCACCTCCCCGGGTAAGTGGCGGCACTGACACGTTCGGTGTTAACCTGAGGGCAGGTATGGTCGTTACCGGTAACGTCTGCATTTTAAATTGTCAGTAATGCAGATGCGGCAGATGCAGGTGCACAAGCCTAGAGCGGCGTCTAGCGGCTGTCAGTATGACAAACACCCAATACTTGAAATATTTTAATATATTCGTCGCTCAGGTATATTCGACACTCCCCTAGGTAAACTATGCAAAAAACCGCATCGTGTAATCCGGACAATATGGTATGTGGATTGTGTCCTTCATTTTCTGGAGTGTTTTCTTATCTGTGTCATTTTGTTCATTTTCTGGATTGTTGCCTTCATTTTATGGATTATTTTCTTCATTTTTGGCATTACTTTGTAAATTTTCTACAGTGATTTCCTCCTTATGTATTTTCTGGATTGTCTCATTACTTCGCCGAATTGTTTCCTTCATTTTCTGGATTACAGTACAGTACTTTGATTATGTTTCTGGATTGTTGTATTTATTTTCTAGATTGTTTTGTCATTTTCTGGTTTGTTCTGTTCATTTTCTAGATAGTTTTGTTCGTTTTCTGGTTTGTTTTGTTCATTTTCTGGATTACATTTTTCATTTTCTGGATTGCTTTGTTCAATTTCTGGTTTGTTTTGTTCTCTTGCTGGATTATGTTGTACATTTTATGGATTTCTTTGCTCAAATAATGAACAATAAAATTAATTCAGTCTTGATTCTCCTACTCCTTATTATGAAAACTGTTATACTCGTAAAAATCTTCTTAAAAACAGCCCAGTGGAAGCAAAAATAAGTATCTTTTTAAAAGATGTTCGCTTTAAGACAGTTGATAAATGACTGGACTAAATGGCTGTGGCAGACCCACTTTCATATTTCTGGCAGCAGCTGCTTTACCAGGATACCCGAGTCAGTCAGCGTAGGGATGAAAATGCCCACTAAGTAGAGCATTATGAATTTATTGTGTCCTGTTCTTCGTCTGTGCAAATCTCTTTTCCTCTCTGCTCCCTTTGACGACCACAGTAGCTGACAGCTCCACCCAATAAGCCATTACCTCTCTTTTGTTTTAGGAAAACCACGAGCTAGACAGGGCCGAAGGGCTGAAGTTTGCAAGAAAACATTCCATGCTTTTTATAGGTAAGTCAGGAGGATTCCCCCGCACTCAACGAACTGCTGGGCATGAATTACGTACAGCAGACTATTACACACAGGAAACAGCTTTTTAAATAACTGTGATACTCGTTGAGAAATTTTTGTACAGTTCTATTTATAAAACTGTCTCCATGTATCATCTTCCAAATTTTCCTGTACTTGCATTTGTCAGTAAAGAAGCAGCTAAGAAGTAATGCCTTGTACTTGGCATCAGATACCTTGTTTTAGCCTGGAACAGGGCTGGTTGATGCTGATAATAATCATGATGAATGTCAAATTATTTTATTCTACTATAAAGGCTGATTTTAGGATTTTCCAGAGTGAAAGCTGATGAAGCCAGTTATTTGCAGCTTTAAATTATGAGTAAACCATGCAACAAGACAAAGAAAACACAAGACATGAAAATGACATAAAAGAAAAAAAAAACAACACAATGTAAACAACATAAACAGTACAGGGAAACAAAAAAGGCAAGGCAAGAGTAACGTAAAAGATGACAGCAAATGACGTTAACAACGAAAAATTATATAAAAGACAAAAAATGAGACAAAAATGACATAAAAGACAAGAAGAAATGGCGTCAAATACAGGAAACAAATGATGGAGAAGATGACAACAAATAACATAAAAGACAAGACAAATACGATGTAAAAGATGAGGAAAAAATTATGTAAATCTAAATAAAATATGATGGAAAAGACAACTGTCTAAAAGATGCAAATAGACAAACATAAAAGATGCAAAATAGAAAAAACAAGACAAAGTTATGAAAGACTTAGCAAAATGAAAATTTCAGGGAAGACAAAAAGATAAAGTACAAGAAATAAAATATTTGTCGATTTGAAAAACATCATCTGAATAAGCTTGCTGTAAGTGGAAAGACATCTCTCTGAAGTCTTCCTAAACATATTTATTTTATTTAGCCTTTTTTTTTAAAGTCAGATTTATGTTTTAATCCTGCAGCTTATTACAATTATGATGTTTCTGGACCCCATCATGCTGCGGATCGGGTGTTTATTATCTTCTAATAACCTGTGGAGGTCCACCATTAGTGTCTGGTGCTGACAGTTATTGTTGAAACATTTTCCATGTCTGTCGAGATGATGACATCAAGATGCACACAGTAAACGTTGTTGTATCTGGGTCTCATCTCTACCTCCTCCCCACTCACTGTCTCCAGATCCTCTTCATTTTCATATTTATATCAATTTTAAAGGTTCCATATCTTCACATTGACATTTATATCTCACCACTTATGTGTCTGTTACAAATTTATGTAAGAAAGTTGACAAAATAAAGTGGGTTCATTTGATATTTTTATGAACCTCGTGGACCTGATGCACACTGATCGACTGCCACATGTTGGGCCTGCCCACTTTTAATGAGAAAACACTCTGATGGATTGAACTGTGGCTCATTCACAAGGTGACCCTGGCTATTCTGAACAGTTCGTAACGTGGAGTACAATTCTCATCGACAGCATTTTGAAAAACGTATCAGGAATATTGGCCACGTCCTCATATGAGCAGGACTGATTTTAACTTGACTGTGATTGGCTTCCAGAGGTGAGTAGTACACAAGTATGTTTACTCAACCCAGAATCCACAACCTGAATCTTGATCACCTCCAGTATGTAATGGTTCATCCTAGAACTACCTCTGGTGAAAATTTCATCAAAATCCGTGCAGTAGTTTCTGTGAAATCCTACTAACAGACAAACCAACATGAATACATGACCTCCTTGGCGGAGGTAGTAACAATCACAAATCAACATGAACAAATTAAGCAACTACAAGTTTAAAAATAGGTTGAAATAATTAATACGGTTAATAATGTAAGTTTAAAAAATGGACTCAATAACCAACAAAGTTGAACAATAATCAACAAAATAAGCAAAAAAGTGAATGAAAGAATCAAGGAAATGGAAAAAAAATTACCAAAATGCCTGAGGGAGTTGCCTGAGATTTTTCTTTCATTGTAGGTCATTTGGCCAATTATGTTGTTCAATTTTTACTCCTTATCGTTTGAACTAAATGTGTATTGTCGTTGCCCCACTGGTGGGTGTCAAACTTTGGTTTTTTAAAGTGATAATTCTTGAATGGGGAGGCCTAGGGTCACAAAACTTGCACCAAATGTGTATATGAGGTCAAGATCTCAGTCAAGTTAGAAAATGGGTGACCTGGACTTGAGATAAAGGTCAAACTTTTAAGCTACGAGTTCCTTGTTAGCGTAATTACCCATGAATGGAGAGGCGTGGGGTGACCAAACTTACAACACAGGTGTAGTTGAAATCCTGACTCGGAAGGAGGCTGAGTGCGATCACTTGCATCTGCCAAGTACTTTAAAGACTGTACTCACTTGAGGACAGACGAGTCACCATCCTTAAAAAAGACAACATTAACAGTTCTGTGTCAATCACTCTGTGTCAGTAACCACAACTTCAAATAATGTAGACATGGGTACAGCTTTGCAAACAGTTGATACAAGAGGCAGCCTTACCACAAAATATGTTCAATTCAGTGTTGGTATTTTTGTTTAGTTTTTTCTATCTGTATTTATTTAGGGAAAGACTCACTGAAATTGAAAAGCTCTTTTGCAGCAGTGTCCTGGCCAAGACCACAGCAAGAGTACAAAAATGACAAAAGAAATTTAGATAGTTTGTATTGTACTGTAAAGGTGAAACTAACACACAGATATGCTATCCGTAGATATAGATTCAGAGTCGTCAATGAGCGAATGGAAACAGGCAATACATCTACAGCCAGATGTTTTTGGCTCCAGGTCATTTGAGATCTTTTTGAATGTGTTTAATGAGAGCAGCTCCTTTAATTTCAGATCATGCTGTAATTGATTCCAGTTGGAGGGAGCAGCATATTTAAAGGCCTTTTTCCCCAGTTCAGTTCGGACTTTTGGTACAGACTTATAGATTAAAAACATGCCAGTGTTGTTTTCTGCAAGCAAAGAAATCAGTCTGTTCAACATGTGAATACTACACACAAATAGGGCTTTAAGACCTGTATTAAACATCAGTGCTCCATGATATACAATGTCAAGAACATGTAGATTTTGAGGGCAAGCATTTATGTAGATCACATCACCAAAATCCAGTACAGATATAACAATTGTCAAGCCAAGTTTCCCTTTTGCCTCAAATAGAAGACAGGATTTGACCCTAAAGTACAAACTAAGCTTAAAAAACAAGCCTGAGAAGAAGAACAACACTATTATTTTAATATCAAACACACGATTGGGCTTTGTGTGAAGTAAATGGAATAGGGTTTTTACGGTCATGACCAAAAGTTTTTCCAGCGACACAATTTTTAAAAGAATTTATTGGCAAACATAAACCAAATTCATGACAAACCAAATTGGTGCTATTTTGACTGTCGATACAGAGATAAAGACACAGACGTAGAGATACAATGTACCCAGATATGCGTGTAAAGTTAGCAATATTATGGATTAACTGGTTTACAATGCATCAAATTTAAATGTCCCACACCTTTACACACCTTGTGGGCAAATACAAGGGGAATTTGACGTTTTCTGTGTGTATTAGTTTATTTCAGTTCTTTTTGTTATTTGAGATGTTTTTTTCACACCTACTTTTCAGTATCTGGTTGGTTTGGACTATCACTTCATTTGCCTCTCTTTTGACCTTCTTCAACTTGTGTGTCCCCTTTGTCATCTCAGAGGCGAGTGCTAAAACCAAGGACGGGGTGCAGTGTGCCTTTGAGGAGCTGGTGGAGAAAATCATCCAGACTCCCGGCCTGTGGCAAAGCGAGAGTCACGGCCGGGGAGTCCAACTCACCGACGAGGACGCAGGAGGCGGTTCCTGGGACGGTATCTGATCGTCTTCGAACCTCCGACTTTCGTTCTTGATTAATGAAAACATTCTCGGCAAATGCTTTCGCTT
>JAQQAE010013094.1:0-12888 GCA_029823295.1 Pseudamia nigra | reverse complement strand
ACCTGAAATGGTTTGGAAAACCATTTCAGGTGACGACCTCTTGAAGCTCATTGAGAGACACCAAGGGTTTGCAGCGCTATCAAAAAAACAAAGGGTGGCTACTTTGAAGAAACTAGAATATAAGACATGTTTTCAGTTATTTTGACTTTTATTAAGTACATAAATCCATATGTGTTCATGCATAGTTTTGATGCCTTCAGTGAGAATCTACAATGTACAGTAAATAGGTGTGTCCAAACTATTGGCCTGTGCTGTATAAGCCTTAACAAACGTGCTTCTCAGAGTCGTGGTTGTGCAGAATACACTTTACTCTTATTCAGGTACATTTAGGATAAAAAATTCTACTTAGTTTGACTTGGCTACACACCTGAGTAGGAGTCATTTTCAGACTTAATGAGAAACAGCAGTGACATCAGCGCTGCCTACTGCATCATCCCAATCAGTAAAAATCAACTAAGCAACAAAATGAGCAACATATGAGCCTGTGCATTATTTGAATAACTTAAAATTTAATGCACATTTACAAGATATATTTATACATAGCACTGGGCCCAATTTCATGATGGCTCAGAAGTGAAAACAAAATCTGTTTTTCAACAACAAAATAAACTTTTCCAAAGCAAAAAAATTTTCTGGAAAACAAAATGCTTAAAAAAAAAAAAAAAAAAAAGCAAAGCAAAAAATTTAAAATGTACATGTGTGATTGGGTACTGATAGACTGTAGAGGTCCAGGAATGCTTTGCCTTAGACATTCTGACATCTTTTATATGGTAGCTACGAGCCAAGTTAACTAAGCTAACTACCCGCTCCTGTTAGTGCTGTCTACTGTTGCTTGTAATATTTGTTACTGAACACCAGAGGGCGATAAGGGACAGAACAATGAGTAGAGATAGAGAAGGTTCTGTGTTGGTACTGATGCAGCCAGTGGTGCAAAAAAGATACACCGAAATCTGCACCGTGATTTGGTCCAGTAGCTACCAGATGTGTTGCCGTATTGGTAATGGATTTTGGTACAGACCTAGATAAGTCATAGGGCTTCACATTATTACTGTCCATATAAGCAAAAAATACTGATTGACAATTACTTTAAGTGACCTCTCAGTTGTGTTTGCCCTCCTTTAAGTGTCAAGAGCTTTAATTTACGTTCACAAACATTGACTGTATCACCTGATTGGATGTCACCTGCTTTGTTGTGACACCAGTCTGAATTCTTTTAGGACTTCGATAATTGTTGACTTAAAGGCTTGATTGAACTCTTAGCCTTGGAAATACTCATAATCGACTTGGACAAAAACGGTGCTTGTCAGTAACTGGTAGAATTAAGAATTAAATTGGACTTTTTTTTACATTGAACTGGTGATGTGGTGACATTCTGGTTATTTAAAGAAGCCCAGGAGCTGGCTAAACAACAGTGTTGATATGAATTACAGATGACAGAGGATCTGGGAGCATCAGCGAAGGATCAGGGAAGATAAAAGAGTGATATTCAGGGAATTAGATGAAAGCATGATGACAGCAGATGACGAAGAAAGAAGCAATTTTAGAATGGGGAGCAGAAAAGGAGGAAATAGAGTACAGTGAGAGAGGATCAGAAAGATGAGATCAGACAGGCAAAGGTGACAGAGAGAGGGTCCACCGGATCAAACCTCATTTATGTGTTTTCAGAAATATTTTTCATCCAGAAAAAGATACAGGATAGATACTTGGACAGAGGTTAATCCACCGTCTTCAAGCTAAACACCCCATTTCAAGTCTGTTTGTTGTCATGTCAGAAACTTAAATTCTGTCTGGCAAACGTTTGACATGACGGTACAGAATTATGGGCTATTTGGTGGCAGAAATGGTAACGCGGACAATGAATCACTGTCTGACTATCTCATTACAGCCAATTGCTGTGCCGTCGAACACATCTGTCTAGATATATGGAGATGTGATTTTTGATTGTTTCACAAGATCCATCACCTTGCCACTGAGGTGTGATGTTTACCCGCTATTTGGTATATTTGTTGTTTGCTGGCCCATTAAACTTTGCTTGAGAATGGCAATCATTACCATATTAACTGTAAGAGCGTTTGCGTGTCTGCACTCTAGACTAATACAGACACACTGGCAAAGATGGATAGCCTTTGAAAGTTTGTAAAACAAGAACATGCTATGACATACCCTAAATTAGAGCTTAGTATTTAATTTAAACACGTTTCTAAACACTTTTAGGACTTTTTCCTGTGTTACAAAAATGTGTTTTATACATTTGCTCTTGGTTTTGCAGCGGCTAAATTCTATTAAATGTCAAGGTAAATTAACTCATCTGCAGTTTCCATTTTATATGAGTTTTGCCTTCATCATTTCCTTTTTCAGAAATATTTTTTCAGGTGCAAAAGACAGTAGAATTAATGGGTACAGTACATCAAACAAAAATCTTAAAAATATATTTGTTTTCATTGTGCAGCCATAACAATCTGATTATCTCTGGGTGCTTTCATGCCTACTTCGTTTGGTCTGGACTTTTTGCTTTGATTCAGATCAAATTGTCAGGTGTGAAACCTCCTCTGGATCAAACAGCCGGTCTTTGGTCTCACCTACAGAGGTGGTCTCAGTCAGGCTCAAACTGAACCAAGGTGTGATATTTTAGTGTCCACTCTCCTTTAGCTTTGGAAAAGTGTCTTGGTTCTAGATCTGATGGATGCACCACCATCGTGCCTTCAGTTTGATGCTAGTTAGGAAATATACATATGGGTTTTAGATCTGAGGCATTATCCTCTGGTGGAAATAGCTTAACAAATGCATTGTACTGAGCCATGAAACAAAGGTGGGGGGTGGCTTGAATAACAAAAAGGCAAAATAAATAAAAATGTTAATGGTAGAATATGACAATGGCTTGATACAGCTTTTCCACAGCTTGAGTTAACTCATGTAGAACTGAAAGTTACAGGTGAACTATGACTGAAAAGATTGGGTAGAGGTAGAATTGCCAGGATTATTCACGTATCCTTCAATTGATTTGATACGCTCAACCTTTTTTAAAAATAACAGTCTTTTGTAATTTCTCATAGATGTAGCCGCTGGAACTGCAAATTGAAACAGCACATAAAAGAATGCAAGACACAATAAACAAGAAAAATAAACCCTTTGTTAGGCTAAGCCACTGTATAACAAGAACTGTATTTGAAGAACGGAATAATTATTAGTTTGTCTTAATGAGATGTTTGGATGTGAATGGAGGGTAGATTTTGTGGAGATTTTGGGGTAATCTGTGCAGGGATTCGTACAAACTGCCCCTGGAGGGACTAATATATGAGAGGGCAGGCTGCCGGCAGCAGCATTAGTCAGGGGTAGCTCTCTGCATGGTTAGCTGATTTCTTAACCTCTGCTCTGTGCTCCTGGTGGGACCAAAGCACACTGCACAAGCTGCCAGTGAAATGGCTCTATTGCCTGCTGTTGCTACTGCAGATTCTACAGAGTGTAATGTGCAGTGTAGAGTGGGTGATGTGAGTCAACCTCTGGAGACCACAGTGGAAGAAATAAACAAAAAAGAGTGGATTTTCCAAACTGGAAGGTTCTTGTCAGAAAACTGTGGACTAGTTTTGTGCAGCTTTTTACTGGGATTCCTATTTTGCCCTGAGTGATTTGATGGCTTTGGCGCAGTCCAATAAATACCTTGACAACTATTCCCTGGGTGGTGTACGTGGAATGTAAATATGGGCCCAGGGGATGAGCTCTAATGATGTCAGTCATCTCATGACTTTTAATTTGGTGTCAGCAGCACAAAGATTGGACTTGTTCCTTGACAGATCTGGACGTTTACTGGATAAACATTTGGGAAAAAAATAATTTTCTTTTTGAAGCGTAATCAAACCCCAAAACATATTGTGTTTGAAATGTACTTAGTGATTCCAGAATGAGGCACAGCTATTACTGCATTTTCCTTTTGGCTGAGCAGGTGGCAGCTTTCACCAGCATCACATAGAGGACTCCACTAAACTGAACTCAGACACCGGGTGTTTCTCACTGTCTAGGAACAATCCTTCTAGGTTTTATTTACCTAATGCTATGTCATGAAATTTACTGAAGGACGTCCTGGATCAGGATCCTACTGAGCCCTTTGTGTAATTTTCAGATGCTTCTGTGGATCCTCAGCCCTTTTTAAGTCTCCACAATCTTGTGTGTAAATCTTCTAAAAATGCAGCTATATGAAAAAGCTTTGGTAGCACAAGATGCATTTAAATATCTTCAGTATCCTATTAAGCAAGGAGGTTATACTGTATAAAACAATGTGTATTATATGTAAATAAATAGATCCTCCAGAACAAAACAAATCCTACTAAAAGAGAATAATACAATTAAATTATTACGGAAATGATTAAGTGCAGCAGTACTTGACTATTACAGAGGGAGGTAAGAATAAAGTGCAGCTTATACTATTATAGATCATAAGCACTAGAATAGAAAAATGTTGTAAATAATATTTCCAATTTGAATTTGTTCTGTTTTGCAGCAAAACAGCTCATTGATAGTTTACCATTATTCTCCCCTTTGTAAGTATGTATTAATAGGCCACTTTGTTAAATAGTACTACTACTACTACTACTACTACTACTACTACTTGGTGAGATCAATCTTAATGTGTTACTGACCTATGGATCAGGAGCAGGAACTTTTCACCGAGGCAACATGCAAACTTATTTCACTGCTCCATTCATGAACGTATTGATCAGTACGAAACACTCTGATTGGAAGTTTCCTGAAGGAGACTTGACTTTGAGAAACGCCTTGTATAGAGCTTCCACATTTGCAGCAGTAAAACATAGTGACACTGAATGAAAAGTTACCATTACCGAAGTTACTATTTAGCTGATTTGGCGATCATGTGGAAAGGCAACAGCAGCGCCACTGTAAAATGTATTTCAAGCACCTATACAGTGTGACAACAGAAAATATGGTCCCCTCATTCTGTCACTGCAAGAAGCTGATTATTCTCTAATGCCTGGAAGTTTGATTATTTTCTCAGCATGCTGATTAAACACCAAAAACCTTGTCAGCCTTGTTTCCTATACTGAATGTCTACATCATGCAGACATTCAGCAATAACTTCTGAGGACGTGAAAACCTAGAGCGCCACACGGACACGGGATACGTGAAGCAGCCACCATATATAGTCAAACAGAGCTAAAAGCAACCCTGTGTCTGGCCTTGTACACTACAGAGGAAGCGTCTAAATTGATTATTAATTGCTGCCACTTCTGTGTTGACAGCTTCGGTTTTCAGTGAATGTCTTTGCTGTCAGGAGGAACACTTTAAAGATCCAAGTTGCTCTAACAAACGTAGAAAAGACAGTAGGGGAGAGAAGAGAGCTGCGTCCAAACCAAGGCATTTTGAGAGAGTTATGAGTGCGGACTGGTGGTCTAGTGTCTGCAGTGAAAGTGTTTTGTTGTAGTGCTGTTGTGTTATGTCAATTTTGTTTGTACATACACATTTGTGCACGTTTCTTCAATGTACACTAATTATATAGTTAGCAAATAGACCCAACATAAATAGTAAATTAATGCACACGGCATAAATTGCATCTCACTCAAAACCAAACAGAAGTAATTTGTATTTAGCATGTTGGTAAATGGACCTCATCTGCTAAATGTGACCTTTGGGAAATCTGTAACCTGTGTGTGACAAGTCTGAAGTGTGCATATTGTCTTGTTGCTGTCAGGTCAGAACGCATTCCCGTCATTTTTGTGCATCACGATGAGAGTTTTAGACCTTTGGGCTGAGACCATCCAAGTTTACATCAAAATGCAATTAGAAAGTCATTAAGACAATAATGTGGGAAATGCAAAACCCAAGTAAACAACATACTCCAATTATGTAAATGTGATTAAGGTCTTTAGCAGGGTAAACATAAACACAATATTACACGTGGAGCTCTCCCATTATTTTTTTTTGCCGTGACAGCATCCTAAAGATTCATTTTAAACCCTGTGTAAAAATGGTGAACATACAGTACATGTATGAATAACCTTTGAGCTTAGATTCAAAGGTCAAGAATAAACATACTGGGAGGATTATTTCAATTCTCCAGTGATGGCTAAGCTTAATGATGTATCAATTCACAGGTAATGACGCTTTTCTTCTGTTTATGGGTTTTCATCACACTAATATGTTTACCCTTACATACAAACACACACACACCGCTTAATGTGGGGTTGTAAAAACGCATGTCGGTAGAGGTGGGTGTTCAAAAGTCGCTGAAAACAGTGAAGGTGTTCAGTGCATTTGATAGATTGAGGTAGATGATTCCACAGGGTTGGAGCGGAAATGGCCAAGGCATGATCACATCTTGTATTGTGACTTGAGTGTGGTACATATAAGAGACCAGTATGTGAGGAACGGAGCAGATGAGATGTGGAGTATGGAACCAGAAGGTCAGAAGTGTAATCGGGGGGAGCTTGTGCAGTGTTTTTGTGAGAATATTGAATTGAATCCTAAATTTTAGCGGGAGCCACTGAAGGGATGCAAGTATGGGAGTAATATATGATTGACGACTGGTTCTAGTTAATAACCTGGCAGTTGAATTTTGGATTAATTGTAAATAATTCAGTGTGGATTGACTGAGGCAGGTGTAGAGAGGATTATAGTAATCTAAGCGGGAAAAGATGAGAAGATTAGAAGCTCAAGCCTGGACTGAGAAAGTGTGTCTGATTTTTGCAGCAGAAATCCAGACTGGATGAGTATGTTTATGTGGAAGTCAAAGAGCATGTGCCAGTCAAAGATGATACGGGCCGTCAACCCAGAAGAGAAATCTACACATTTTACATTTTAAATCTATGTATTTTCACATTTTATGTGAGTTCTCTTGCTTCTTCAAAAGGTACCACCAATGAAATGCAAAGTTTGCTGTGTTCTTATGAAAATGTTTCCCTTCAGAGACACAGAGAACTATTCTGTGCAAATTGTTTTGTCCAGCATGGTGTTTTAGTTTTTAAACATTAAGGTCCAGTGTGTTAGACTCGGGGAGATTTAAGGGTATCTTCCTGAAGACATAGAATAATATTCATTATTATGTTTTCAATAGACACTCGGTTTGTATCTACAGAGGGAATGAGCAACCGTTCAAGGAGTCCACTATGAATCACCTCCATGTTTTATTATGTTTTATTACGTTATGATAGATGAAATCCAATGTTAGGGTGCATTAATATCACCTGCTATATTTGAGTGTGGACCAGAATTAATCTACACATAATGAGACAAAAACACTGAGTATAAGGTGGGGCTCCTGTCAGTCATGGTGGGATGTATTTAATTGTTTGCCAACTACAACTTCACTGTATGACACACTGAAGCCTGAAGAAAGAGCATGTGAGCTTCGATAAATGATATTACATATATGGGTACAGATATGAATAGGAGACATTTTACTGTTAATGTCAAATCAAAACAGCTGCCTTTGTATCCATAGCAATGTCTGCGTGTTGTAGAGCACAGGTTTAAATAATTTAATTCATCGCATTCACTATTCATCACCTCTGAGCCACACTGTGGACTCAAGCTTCACATTTATGCCACGTTGGTCTCTGTTCACAGTTTTTAAACAACTCAAGCAAAAAAGTTACCACCCTTTTTAAAATTACTTTCAGGCAATAATATAAGGCTACAGTCAGTATGAATATTCATTTTTTAACAGAAAATAAAAACAAAGTATTTGTTTGAAATTGATTGCTAATACATTTTAAGATAACCTTGTGCAGCAAGCAGGCTTTGTGGGGAATAATAAAATGAATCAAAAACAGATATGTAAGCTATTAACCCAGGGCATTCAATAAAACATACTGTACTGTAAGTCACTTACAAATAAGTTCATCCTATGGGATAAAAGACAAAAAAAACCCCTGTGAATTTCATTCCGCTGTGTAAGTCTGTTGACCCTCTATTTAGACGTGACTATCAGGAACCTCACTGTGTCCGATTTTGCATAAGTGGTCCCAAATTCCTCAGAGGTGAAAGTAGTTCAGTCAAATTCAAGACGGTCCTGTGGTGCTCAAAGCTTTTCTAAGCGGCCTGGTCCACTGCCATCGTTCTGCTCTCTGGCTCCATGTCCACTACTGCAAACACCTGCCGTTTGATTTCTTACAGCTGGTGTTTATTCACAGACACAAACACCTGTGGTCTGACAACGAGGATGACCGAGTAGGTGCAAAATCAAACATCACCATCAACACGGTGTCAGACTGACAACTAACCAGGGTCTTTCCATGCAGATGAGGAGAGCTTTCAATTAAGTCTGTGTTGTGCTTATTACTGGTGGCAGATAGTCGCTCACATATTGGAACAGAAACATGTAAACAAGTCAAGTGAGCAGCTGAAATGCACAATGAATAGTCAGTGTTTAAGCAATTACTAAGACCTGGAGTAGATGGCTAAATCCTTTAGTCTGAGCTAATAGATCAGGGCGCTTAGTATTGAACAAAGCTATTTAGCATGCACGGTAATATTTCAGGCTTTAAGTATTCTGTCCAGTAACTGGCCCATGCAAGCACCTAATCACAGAGGTGCTTAGAGTTCAGCCTGGTAAATTACACATTTAACACTGACATTGGCATTTAGCATGCAGTCAAATAAATGGCTAATTTACCAGTCTGACTAATGACTGATGGCTTAGCATGCAGGCTAATGAGCAAGGTATTTAGCATACAGGCTAATGAGTGAGCTGGATGCTGATTAGTATTGCTCCACATAGAGACGCCACTGTTCACTGCTCACTCATCTCATTCTCAGCTGTCTGACAGATGCACACACACACACACACACACACGTGCAAATAAACAATCACAGGGAGTCTGGCGAGCCTGAGCACACACAGATATGGATGTGGGCACTATGTGTCTTTAAATATATGATTGTGAAGATGAATGTTTGATGGAGAAGAAAGCCCAATACTCGCCAGCTGTGGAGAAAAAGGCAATAAAAATCAGAATCAGATCTCACACTGTCACAGCCCATTTATTTTTCTCATATGGGAAGCGTTCGACGCAAGAGAGACCGGAGAAATCTGTCAGCGTAATGACGGTGGATAATTACATGTAGAAAGGAGAGTTTTCTATTTCCTAAACTGCTGGACTTATTTGATCTCTGCACAAATTGGAAAGTTTACTGTGGAGGACGCTCTTAAAGGGACTCTAGAGAGAATTCTGACAATCCTTCCAGGAAAAAATGAGAATTATTTTAAAGGCTATGAATGTGTTGAAAAGCACTCACTTGGCTATTCATGCACTATATAATTATTTGACGCTGCAGTGACCAGTAATTTGACAAACACTTGACATCACATGCTGCACGGCAGAATATGAGTTGTTATTTCAGTGAAGGGGTTGTTATACAGTACTCTAGAACAAACAGCTCTCTCAATTAAATATAGTGTGTTGAATTTCTTGTTTTTCTATTAAACTGCAGGGTTTCCCCCAGATAACTTGTTAAGCCTGGTGGCTTGGTGGCCCACCGGCGGCGTAGCGTGTTTCTTGTGAATTCAGAGGACGCTAAAAGCTTTTAACAGGTGTTTGAAAAAATTGGATTCCTACACTTGGCAGATTGTTTTGAATTATTTGTCATATATCCTACTTGTCAAGTTATTTTCCTCTGTCAGTCGTCCACACCTCACTTTTAATACTACTGGGGATTTGAATGTTGAATGTTACAGTAGCTATAGAGTCATACAATTTACTTCATTTACTTCATTGAGCGCACATTAATTTTTCCTAAACATAATTTGTATTTTCAAATTTTTTTGTACAATTTTTTATATATTATCTCTTATAATTCCAAATGGTATGTATTTGTAGTAATTTATTCATATTTATTATAATTTCTTAATTGTACCACTGTTATCAATTTTGTAAATCAAGACATGCACATTTAGTAAAATTATTATAAAAACAGCACATCTAGCTATTTTTCCTTTTTTTAAAATGTAGCCTTTATTTTTATTTTGCAGGAAAAGTGATACTAAGTCTATGTCTCAGATCTTATTTACTTTTTTTTCAGTTTCATACAGCCCATGGATTTTCGTCATGATGGTGCTCCTTGATAGTGTTTTGTACAAAGCATCTTGAGATGCAATTTGCAAAACCTTTGTAAATCCTGCATCCTCGACGATATTTAACCGGTCTGCTGTTTTTTATAATCCACCTGGCAATGTCAGTCAGTTTGTCAGAGGTTGACTTACTGAGCCCCCGTCGTTCATCGAGGGTGGTTCGGCGTTAGCCCGGCGTTGTGGTCACTGAAGTACTTGCAGAGGAATCTCTCGAATGTATGCTTCACATTGATGTGGTACTTTAAGCTGAAAGTGCTTCGGTGAAACGAAACCTCCCTTCCGCAGAGTGTGCAAACTTATGTCAGTTAATTGTTCCATCTTTTTTTGTATTAAAACTTCCCATAGAGATGAACAAAATGTTGTTTGGGCTCATCTGTGGTTAATCTGTGTCAATGGGTGTAATTGTGGGATTTTGAGTTACTGTGTGCTGCGCATGCGTTAGTTGCATTTAAATTTTTAATCAAATGAATCATGCAAATGAATTAATCTGGATTAACACGTTAATTTTGACAGCCCTAGTAACAAAATACCATAATGTTAATAAACCATTTCCTACCTGCTTTACTTATTCTCTATTTGATGATTTTTGACCAATAACTTAAATTGTTTCTTTATTTTTCCCACATCGTGCAGTAGCAGTGACTTTACCTGTCTGGGTGAGAGTGTTTTCTACCGCTCTGGGTGTGAAACAGGGCAAGTGTTTGGCTCAATGACTAATCAGTCAGTGTAAGATGACTGATCAGGTGTCACATTATTTCAGTGATGTCATCAGACTGTCGGTTCTCAGTACCGATGCAAGGCATTCCACTGAGAGGATTGTGATAAAAAAGTGGGGGGATGAAATCTTGTTTCTGTAATTATGGGGGTGACTCACCCCACCATCACCCATGGGTGTTGCTAAGGGCCAGGGTAGCATTAGCCTGCGGATGAATGCCAACAGTTGCAACAGCAAGTTTGGCAGCTGATTGGAAAAGTTTCAAGATGAAGGGAGCAATATCTGTCAACAGCTTAGCTCTGTGAGCACCAGTTGTACAGTCATTATAGATGCATAGTCCACTTTTTTTGCTCATACCAGGGGCATGGTGACCTCAGACCCTTCTGTGTTTACATGAGCTGCAGTTCCCTTTAACCTACTTATTGAAGCAGTTTGTCTGTTTTAAATCTGTTCATTTACATTTTGAAGTTTGATTCAATTGCAGATGTATGGTATGTGCATGTCATATGTCACACCCATCCATCCATCCATTTTCTACCCCTTAATCCTCGTCGGGGGGCTGACACATAGAGACAGACAACCATTCACACTCACATTCAACAGTGCATGTTTTTGGTTGTGGGAGGAAGCCGGAGAACCCGGAGAGAACCCACGCAGACACGGGGAGAACATGCAAACTCCACACAGAAAGATCCCACCACCCGGTGTTGGGATTGAACCCAGGACCTACTAGTGCTACCCACTGCACCACCGTGTCGCCCCATATGTAACACATTTAAGAAATTAATGAAAAATAATTTTTACAACTAATTCCAGCTATCCGTTTGTAGAACAAGGACACGAGCACAGCACAGAGTGAACAGTTCAACATACACAACAGTCAGACTTCCAAACAGTGCTAGCTCTGCACCCAAACATAGAAAAAAATTTGGGTGTCTGCTTTTGATTGCCCCTTCAACCATCAAAACCATGTTGACTAAGCACACTTCACTGGAGTGTAGGGCCATCAGTCCCAGACAAAAAAACATCAGTGATGACATCTTATGGGGCTGTTCCACCAATACTCAGCTCTACTCAAGTCAACTCTGCTCGGTTTGGGGGCGTTTCCATTAGGTGATAGTACCTGGTACCAGATACTTTTTTACTATCTACTCGGCTGGTGTTCCAAGCGAGCTGAGTGGAGTTGAAAATGTGATATCACCAGACTGCAGGCCATTGATTAGCCAGCGAAGGACCTCACTGGAAACGTCTTGAGAACAAGCAGCAGCAGGAAATAGCAGGTGAAGTAAAGAAGAAAGCAACAATAAAGATTTGGCTAAAAGTTTAAATGTTTCCTCGCAAGTGGCCAGGTATAGGCATAATAATGTAGAACCCCGCGTCTGTGTGTGAGACAGAGAGAGAGAGGGAGAGAGAGAGAGAGAGAGAGAGAGCAGATGCGCGCTGGATGCCGCATTGAAGAGAAGAGAGAAATGAAACGTGAAACACGAACCTGTGCTTACAGCCAAAGCAGTCGCATGGCATACCTTCATGTTTTCATGTTCCTAAAATCCCAAAGTTTACGCCAGCCTTATAAAGACTCTGCCCATGTTGAGGTGGGACTCGGTTGTAATGGAAAACGGCCGAGTAGAATAGAATTGAGTAGAACAGAGATGAGTAGTACTACAACTGTTTAATGGAAAAGCGGTATTACAGTAGCTGGGTTTCCATACAAAAGTATCACATTTTAAAAACACATTTCAGGAATTTGATAAAAGGAAATGCACATCTTTATATACAGTGCATCCGGAAAGTATTCATAGCGCTTCACTTTTTCCACAATTTTTTATGTTACAGCCTTATTCCACTCAAGCACATTCACCCAGTTGTTCTGAAGCCACTCTTTCCATACCTTGACTCTGTGCTTAGGGTCATTGACCTGCTTAAAGATAAACCGTCACCCCAGTCTGAGTTCAACAGAGCTCTGGAGCAGGTTTTCATCCAGGATGTCTGTGTACATTGCTGCATTCATCTTTACCTCCATCCTGACTAGTCTTCCAGTTCCTACTGCTGAAAAACATCCCCACAGCATGATGCTGCCACCACCATGCTTCACTTT
>JAQQAE010013092.1:0-12890 GCA_029823295.1 Pseudamia nigra | reverse complement strand
TTATAATCCGGTGCGCCTTATGTATGGAAAAAAATTTAAAATGTGACATTTTTGGACAGTGCGCCTTATAGTGCGGAGAATACGGTTAACGTAATCAATAAAATGAGAAAAATATATAGACTAATCAAGAGAGTAAAAATGAACACCACATTCAAAAATATGACTAAAAGTTTGTCAAGAAAGTGAATAAAATAAGATTAAATAAAATAAGTGAAGACATCAAGTAAAGATGAACAAAATAATCAAGAAAATGAGCAAAAATAAATCAATTAACTAAGACAGTAAGTAAAAATGAACAACGCACAAAAGTTTATGATTATTTTTGTTCATTTTTACTTACTTTCTTGATTATTTTGCTCATTTTTGTTTGGCAATTTTGTTCATTTGTAGTCAGTTTCCTGATTATTGTTCATTTTTACTCATTTTCTTGATCATTTTCTTCACCCCTCCCCCAGTGTTTGGACAAAACCTACCCCCCGACCCCAACCCTGCACCTGTAAACACAGACGTCTTCATCAAACAGCCTCAGTCTGAGACAAAACCTCCCTGTTTTATTTCCAAACAGGCCCATTGTGTAAATCTGCCTCTGATGAGGGCTTTCCTGGTGGCCACTTTTTACAGAACACTCAAATATACTGGACTCATTCCTAAAGTATGTGGTTAATGTGGAACATTACATTTAATGCAGTGAACAAAGACTGCAGTTAAATCGCTCCCCCATTATTCGCTCTAAAGCCTGTTATTGTTGCTTCATGGCAGACCGCATCGCAGCGTGCGCTCCAGACAGGTACTTGGCTTCGTCCTCAAGGTTAAGTTTTCCACAGAGCAGGTTCATTTCAACTGATTGTTTGTGAACTGAGCTTTGACGCTGTTTTGCTTTGTGATGATATTGTTGATTTTTATGCATTTTCACGACCATTTTGTTCATTTTCACTCATTTTTGTGATTTTTTTTAATCATTTTTACTCATTTCATTGTTTATGGGGCAGATAGAGGATGATTATTTTGTTCATTTCTATGCATTTTCATGACCATTTTGTTCATTTTCACTCATTTTTTGAATGTTGTTTTTTTTATCATTTTTATTATAGATAGATAGATAGATAGATAGATAGATAGATAGATAGATAGATAGATAGATAGATAGATAGATAGATACTTTATTGATCCCACAAAAAAGGGGAAATTCACATACAGCAGCGAACTAAGGAGAAAGTGTGTGTGTGTGGGGAGGGGGGGATACAATTGGAAGAGAGAGAAAAAGAATAGTTTTCAGAATTGTTACTTTGTTCATTTTTGCCCATATGTGTGATTTTTTTTTTTGCTTATTTTCAATCACCACCATAATTGTTTTGTTCATTTTTACTCATTTTCATGATAATTTGATCATTTTTACTCAATTTTGGGATTATTTTGTTCATTTTTATGCATTTTCATGACAATTTTGTTCATTTTCACTCACTTCTGTGATTATTTTGTTCATTTTTACTTGTTTCATGGTTTATGGGGCAGATAAAAGATAATTATTTTGTTAATTTCTGTGCATTTTCATGACCATTTTGTTCATTTTATTGTTACTTTGTTCATTTTTGCTCATTTTTATGATTATTTTGTTCATTTTACTCATTCCTGTGATATTTTTGTTTATTTTACTTAATTTTGTGATTATTTTTCTCATTTCTTTTCTCATTTTTGTGATATTTTGTTAATTTATAATAAATTCCATGATTTTTTCATTTTTACTCATTTTGTTCAATTTTGTGATAATTCTGTTCATTTTTACTCAATTTGGGGATTATTTTGTTCATTTTTATGCATTTTTATGACCATTTTGTTCATTTTTGCTAATTTCTGTAGTTATTTTGTTCATTTTTACTCATTTTATGATTATTTTGTTTATTTTTAATCAATATCATGATTATTTTGCTCATTTTACTAATTTCTATGATATTTTTGTTCATTTTTTCTTAATTTTGTGATATTTTTCTCATTTCTTTACTCATTTTTGTGATTATTTTGTTCATTTATAATAAATTCCATGATTATTTTATTCATTTTTACTTATTTTGTTCATTTTTACCCACTTTTGTCATAATTCTGTTCATTTTTACTCAGGTTCATGATTATTATTGCTCATTTTATCAGAACTGTAGATTTCAACCAGTGTTTGACTGGTTTAGTGTCCATATCAACGGTGTTATCAATCAGTATCAAATAATTCCATGTCAGTCAGCATTATTTGTCACATGATGGTTGATGGGGCAGATAAAGGAAAACCACCACGAGATGCTTATGATTAAACAGGATGTATGTGTTCTGTTGAACCTCAGTGAAACCTCCCGTAGCTGTGGACAAATCAGCCGTCTGTCTCTAATCAAAGATTAATGACTCTGAATTATCACCCATGTACTTAGAAAACAGACTTACCAGTAGCCTTGAGGTTAAAACTTTTGTCACTTATAAACACACCTCGTAGACAAACTGCAAAACAAACACGGACAAAGATGATCTGTATTTCTTCAGCTCTGATTCCTCTTGTCTCCTTTGTGTTTCTGTGGCAGTAATAACTCTCCTGGCTGTTTATTCTCCACAGTCATGTGAGCTACTGTCTAGATTGGAGTGATGCACACTAGAGGGATTATTTTGTTGCTTATTTTTGCTCATTTGGTAAACGTGATCATTTTCATTATCCTTTTTGTTCTCTTCTTGATCATTTTCTTCATTTCTGTCGCCTTTTTTGAGTTTTTTTCAATTCTCTGAATTATTTTGCTAATTTTTCCTTCAATTTTTTTTTTACTAATTTCTTGATTATTTTCTACTCATTTTATGATTACTTTATTCATTTTTACTAATTTATTGAACATTGGTTTTACTCATTTTCATGATTTTGTTCATTTTAACTCAATTTGATGATTATTTTCTTTATTTTTTTCTAATTTCTTGATTATTTTTCTTAATTTCTACTTATTTTCTCTTTTGTGATGTATATGTATTGATTTTCACGAATTTATTGAACTTTTTTTTCTCATTTTCATGATTATTTTGTTAATTTTTACTCATTTTTAAAAATTATTTTTTACATTTTTACCCAATTTTGTGATCATTGTGTTCATTTTTACACATTTTAAATTATTTGGTTCATTTTAACTAACTTCTTGAATTAAAAAAAATCATTTTCATGATTATTTTGTTTATTTCTACTCATTTCCTTGATTTTGTTCATTTTTACTCATTTTAATGATTGTTTTGTTCATTCTTACTCATTCTCTTGGTTGTTTTGTTCATTTTTACTCACTCTAAATGCAGCCAGTAGACAAACTGCAAAACAAACACACACAATCATGATCTGTATTTCTTCAGCTCAGATTAATTTTGTCTCCTCGTGTTTTTGTGCCAGTAATAACTCTCCTGGCCATTTATTCCCCATAGTAATGTTAGTGTCTAGATTAGAGTGATGCACAACAGAGGCTTCTTGTTCAGGCCTTTGTGAGACTGACTCATGAATAAGTGCAGGGGAGAGCAGTAATGCCCTGAAAACGTGTCATGAGCTGGAAGACAGAGGTTGCTGCATCTTGTCAGAGCTCAGACCATTGTGAGAAGTGATGTGAAGTCAAATCACTCAACACTATTGAAAGCCAATGTAAAGAAACATGAACTTAGCAACCAAATCCTCTGACGTGTTTTGCACTAACCTGACTGACGGGGCAGACCGACACAAAAAGCATCGTCATTATGAGTAATCTTACTGTCATTCATCCCTGTGACCTTTAAAACTGTGACACTTTATGTACGTAGATGTTTTGGGTCTCAAAGCTCACACAGTCATTTCAGCTGCACTGAATATTAAAGATGCAACCATGTTAACCAACACACCACGATAGAAATCTTTGAAAGTGCAGAGAAAAAACCCTGAAAACAATAGTTACGCACAGTCAGCAACACCACAGAAACTGCATTACTAACCAATCTGCATGTGTGCAGATTGATACTGGGGCGCTGCAGCCTTCATTTGCACAGTGAGATTCCATCATGGTGATTCTCTTCTGGATAAACATATTGCAATCCTCTTTTATTTTTTCTGTCTTAATATTATCAATAACATTTATTTTTTAAATAAACAGAAATACACACAAACCATGTTGTTTTAAGGAATAATGCATATTGCAGGTATCCATTATATACATAAATGTAATTGTTGCTGTATCTTCACTTCTAAACGGACACATGCCTTCAATGCTCTCTGTGCCTCTCAGATACCAGCCAGTGGTCTATGTTTTACGCCAAAGGCCAGGTGTTTGTCGATCACTGGTGCAGCTGTGTTTTTGTGCAGAAGATAGCAACGTGCCATCCACCTGTCTACTTCTAATATCAACACACCCTGCACAGCACAAAGCTCGTTGCTGTCTCAGAGGCATGAGTGCATGATGGAAAATGCACATTTTTGCTGAGGAAAGATAGGAATAAGCCACCCACTTCACAACAATGTACCGGGCAGAAGCTAGGGCCCACAGAGAGTTCTTGAAACGAGAGATGACGCGACAAAGTGGTAAAGGTGACCCTGCTACAAAAAGGGATTACAATCTCACATTCTAATATGTTGCCTTTTTGTTTTTTCAGCTACACATGGGGTTTTACCATTTCTGCTTCAATTTACATGTTACACAGTGGTTGAACTTTTTTGGAGATGGGATTGTATCATTGTTTGGAAATACCCAGATAAACCAGAGATAAGAACAGTTACTGTACATAGTTGGGACTGAGTTACCATTATCACAGCAACTTTGCATGCACACTCACACACCTTCATTCACACTGCACAGTGTGATAGGAAAATCACCAAAGTTCATTTATTTTCACTTAATTATATAGGTTTGGTCCTGAGGGTATGAAAAGGGTGGTAGAGGATTTACAGAAGAAAAAAATGTCCTCTCAAGCCAAAAAGCTGTAGTGGAACAGGCAGACAGCAGGTGTGAGCTGACAAACTGACCAAGAGCTCATTACCAACAGCTCTGCTAAAAAAAAGTGTGAAAAGTCGCCGTGAGCATGCTGTGAATCAAATTAAGTGAGCTCTAAATTACTGGAGTTTTTTTGGGACAGAGAGAGAAAAGCTGAAATCAGAGTGATGCACTGTGGAAAATTGGATGCAGCAGACTGGACACGAATAATAAACAATGCTGGAGAGAGTGTGGATCAGGCCAAGATGATCACAGGAGTACAGCACTGTCCATAAATTTATTACTCTGACCACTGGACAGTGTAACTATTTGCATGGAGCAGAATTCAGTGCAGAGAACGTCTGGCCAGATGAGACAGTCGACTGAGAGCAGAGCCCAAACTCATCCATCATTAGCCTTCTCTTGTCCACATCCCAGCAACCACCCTGAAAAATCTACAGACTCATCTGCTAGAGATGGACTGAAGCCACTGCTCCAGCCAACGTGGTTTTCATTAGCTAAGAAAATGCTTTGGCTGAGCTCAAACACCACTTACCTGCATGCTTTGTTGCTCGTTGTAAAGCGTTTATGCCATTTAAGAGCTACTGGTTGCAAACATAAAGCTCAGACAGTACAAATAAGATAACGTTTGTGTTTAAGAAGAGGACGAAGAAAGGAAGAAAATATTCCCCGAAAGGAGCAAAATAAGCAATAAAATGTAGAAAAATGAACAAAAAAAATCACAAGAAATCAATGAAAAAATGCATATGGTAACATTAAATCAAAATTAGTAAAAAAAAAAAAGAGTACAAAATATTGAAAAAATATGAATAAAATATTCTACTAATTGAACAAAAGTTAACAAAAATATCATATGTTTGCATTAAATGAATGTGGGCACTGCAAGGCTGATGCCACAAATTCAAAAAACATAAAAAAAATGAACTAAATAATCAAGAAATTGAATAAAATAAATGAAACCAATTAACAAAACATTCCACAAAAAAGAAAAATGAGTAAATGAATCAAGATGTGGTGCACATGCCCAAAAAATGAGAAAAACAATGGAAAAAAACACAACACAACTAAGATATGGGTAAAAAATAACCCAAATGACAAATAGACCCCAATCAACAAAACAATCCAAAACGTAATCAAAGAATGAAGAAAAAAAACAAAGACAATAATCAGATTACTCCCTGAAATGAACAAAATAACCCATAAAATGTACAAAAAATACTCCAAGAAATAAACAGACATGGACAGTCATATGCATTTGCTAACATTAAATCAAAGATGATATAATAATTTAAAAAATCTTAAATGTATTATTAAATGAAAAAAAATGAAAGAAATTGACATAAATCAACAAAATAATCAAAAAAGTTAAATGAATTGAGCCAAAATAATCACGAAAATGAACAAAATACTCCCCAAATGAACAAAATAGGGAACAAAATATAAACAAACTAACAAAATATTCTACCAAATAAGCAGAAATTTACCAAAAATATGTATTTGCCATCTAAGCAAAATGGTCAGTGTAGGCACTGAATCATAAAACATGTACAAAATAATCAGCAAAAAGAACAGATATTAACAAAAACAAACCTTATAACAAAGAAATGAGCAATATATCCACATCGTGAATGTCAGTAAAGAGAAATGTAACAATATAACCAAGAAATGAACAAATTAACCCAAATTATCCCTAAAAGTGACACAAATCAATAAAGCAATCAAGAAAATGAACAAAAACATGAAAGTAATCAGCAAAATTAACAAAAATCAACTCATAAAGCAGGATTCATAGAGACTATCACATTTAAATGAAAATCTGTTGTCATGGAAATGTCGTCCTGTGCACGACTGATGGTACGTTATGTCTCTGTGTCAGACGTGAGTATCCATCATATCCCCATGTCATTTATGATCCAAACCCCGACTCAGCTTTGATGTTTTAGTGGACAGGAAACTGAAGCCATAACCGAACTGCGGCTCAGTCCCGGCGTCTGGCCGCACAGACTTCTGGACCTGGAACTCCAATAAGTCCCCAAGGCTCAGCGCTGTCCCACTGTGAAAACGATAAGTGCTTAACGGCCCTTTCATGGCACTTTTTGAGCTTTTTATGCACTCTTTATGTAACGCTGCTGACTTTGCACGAGGGAATTATTGTATCCGCAGCACACTGGGATCCTAATGTCAAAAACGGGAATATGTGGAATGTCCTAAAACATTAAGGTCATACTGTACCAGTGAGCAGTGAGCTTAGCTATACAGTACTAACATTACAGCGAATGTTTTCAAAAGGAAAATGGTCCTGTCAGTGGGTGTACATCAGGGGTCTGCCACCTGCAACACATTATGATAAAAAAAAGTGAATAAAATAAGCACTAAATCAAAAACAAGATGAAAAATGAACACAAAAATAAGAAAACTATAAAGCACTTAGAGAGCGCAAACCTCCGCCAAGGCAGCTCAGTTTTTCTACATCGTGAAAACTTACTATTGTCATTTGAACTGATGCTCATTATCCCCCATAATGCTATTGCACTCAAAACTAATATTCTTAAATTTGTTTGATCCTCATTATTGGATTCTTTGACCATGAAAACCTACCATTAGCATTTGGAATCTTGTACATATTACTATTAGTTCAATAGTTATTCACAAAAAATAATATTTCCCTAATGGTGGTTTTCTTCCAGCTCCAGCTCCATAAATGATGATGATCTGTAAAACTCGTGAGCACATTACTGAATCAAGAAGACTTTCCACTACAGTCCGGTGTCAGTTTCATGTCTATAGCTTTATTTGCTACCTTACAGTAGCTATTTTTCCTCAACCGAAGTGTAAACATTCAGGGTCACTATATCCAGAATATTGTTCATATCTGGATCAAACGTTATGGTTTGATAGAATCTATGATGTTATTTCATGTTTTTTGGCTAAATTTTCTGGGTGTTATCTGTAACATTACAAAGACAGATGTTGAATTTGGCCCCATCTTGCAATGATGAAGAATACTTCAAAAAATTGGACTGTTTTCATGTTGTAGGCTTGTCAATCACTGAAGCATTTCAGCCAGTAATTACTTTGCTGGCTTCTGAAACATGAAAATTTCCCCCATACTAATTATGGAGCCTTGCTGTCATATTTTCATGTTTCCAGTCAACTTTTAACATTCTTCTAATGCAAGGCCATATAGAATCAAGCCTCCTAAATCCTACTACTGTATTCATGAATGCGTTCGCTATCGGGCCCAGTTGTTTAATACAATGCACAGGCTTCACACGCTGGTGGATCCAGAAATGATCGAAGTGACAAGGTCTTTCCACAGTCACCACCAAAGTGAGCTAAATGAACTCTTGAACGCCCCCTGAGAATTTAAATACACACTGATCCTGCTGGTGACATTAATTACTAAGTGAGAGGGTTCAGTGGCTCCTCTCCTTAGACATAAGCCTGACCTCTTAGAAATAATACTAGACCGTAAGAGAGAAAGCACTGAGTGGGGGGGCTACTGCAGTCCGGGGGATGTAAGGTTCAACAAAACATCATGTAATAATAACAAAGCCAAAGAAAAAATTCTATATGCATACACATACAGTACATACACTTACATGGATGAAAGGATGAAAGCTGGAATAAGTACAGCAGGTATGGAATCTTTTGTCATAAAGAAAATCCTCCAATTCAAAGACGGTTCAGAGGAATGCAACTTCAAATTCTCTGCTCATAATCTCATAAAAGTTTGTGGATGTTAACATCTTGTTACTGTTAAGGCCTCAGGTGGCTCTTATTCATTTGAGTATTCGTGAACCTACTCTTTTGATATGTTTAACAGTGTTTATAGGCGCATCAGGATCTTTGGAAAACAGGAACATCGTGAGGGAACAGTGTTGGCACCAGCTGGAACCATAAAATGGCCTCGTTCTTTGGCTGTTATGTGACCATGTAGAGCAATAATCAGATCTAATGACACGAGAAGGCTGCCTGCACCATTACAGGTATTAAACCGTTGGCAGCGTTCACCGCAGACTGAAGGTATCCTTGGCTTTTTCCAAACACTAAGCTGCTTGAGTGAAGGAAAAAGGCTGGAACACAAGATGATTCACTTGGTCTGAATTCTGGAAACTGGGAAACAAACAGAAAAATGAGTGGACATCTCCCCCAAAATATAAAGTACATTTATAAGCATTTACAGTAATACATGTCAACATTGCAGTCATTTTGGTGAGTGTTCAAGTATATGTTTTGTTGCATTATCATTCATGATGCAGAATTACTTACTTGGGCTGAAAGCGAATGCAAGCAGATACTTTCTAATTTTCAGTTTGTTTACGACTCTCAACTTGTCAGCACACTCAAAATTCACTTGCGACCAAGGTTAAAGGGATGCAGTACCTCTAACAGTTTTACTATGGTGTAAAGAATGAAGAGCAGATCTTTAAAAATATATACCATCTGAAATTTAGATCCAATTAAATGATCTAAAAGGAGCTCAGTAATGACCAAAGCAATATTACTAAAGCTAGATTTGTGCTGTATAAAGATGCACACACATATTGATCAACTTGATGTCAAAACTGATTTTGAACTTTCACGACCTATGACACCAAAAACATAACCACAGGTGCTGTAGTCAACCTGTACACCAAGTGTGGTGACCAACACTTCATTTATTTTTGAGTTAGATGACGGACAGACAGATGCATGGATGTGAGACAGTCCTCAATGCTCACAGCATGACACTTTACATTTTTTTGAAAACAGTAAAACAGCATACTCACACTAGGGCCATTTGGCCCGCACCACTCCGAGGCATGGCCGGCCCCTTCCCCAGTCCTCCGCTGGTCTGCCCCCACATCAGCTGGGTTTCCATCCAAAACTACTGCATTTTTTAAAGTAAAATTTCAGAAATTAAATGAAAGAAAATGTGCATACAGTATGCGTTCATGTTCTGCTGCCTATGATGAAGCGTAAGTGTGTGTCTTTTAAATTGTCATGAAACAGCCAGGGGTGTGCCACACAGTATAAAACTTTATGTTTGAATTTTGAATTATCTAAGCATTTAATTGGTACATATAGTGTTATGTAATAAAGAACCCACTTACTAAAAAAATGGAGATTGAGTCTAGTGTGACATATGGGCCTGATTGTCATCAAAGCAGATTGTGGCATAACTGAATAACTGTCCAATAATATGGGGAACAACAAGCAAAATTAAAACTATTTTCCATCACCTGGTATTTCTGGCTTGAGCTGCATCTTGATCCTTGCACTTTTTCAGTGAAGAGACATTTAATTGTATCTGAAGCGGGGGGGGGGGGGTACACGCAGCCACTGAGTCATTCTCTATAAAATCTTTACTCCGTGTCAAGCCTGTCCACCTACAATACGATATCTGTAAGAGAGATCAGACTAAGCTACATTCCTTACAAGTCCTAAATCCTGATTATATCCAGACACAATACATCTTGTTCTTCAAAGATCTTATCTGTGCAGAGACACGGCACCTGTTTCAAGCTGTGGTGAGTGTGCAACAGTAGGTCTGAGAGAGAGAGCATTTTAAAGTGATTCAGATTATTATTAAAATGGCTCCTGCTGTGGTGCTGCATGGAAAGCAAAGATTTCTGAATATTTTAACATGAATCTGAAACCACAACTATAGGAAGGCTGGGAAGTTTTTAAGTATGATGAAAAGGGAAAAAGAACAGACATCACACCACAATATTGGGATTAATGATACCATGGGGGACACTGTGGCTACATCTTAAAAACCTGATTTGCATTGTCCTCGTCTCCTCATGGCCCAGATGTTTTTTATCGTGACACCATCTAAAGGAGGTTCTCAAATCCGTTAAATGCACACAGAGGAGTGAGGATCGCATTTAACGAAATGAGATGCAGCCTGTGTTCTACTCACAGCACAAAAGAAATACATAAAGTTCCATCACAAGCGTACATACAGTGAGCCATAAAGCACTAAGAGATGAACAACTCAAACAAAAATTGAGACTCTTCGACCTGTCACTTGTAACAACTTGAAACCAGGAAGCTGATGTACAGTTGAGCCTGAAATAGAAATATCAAGCACAGCACTCCGTTCTATGCAACACGAGCTTGTAAACACAAATAAACATGGGACTCTGCGACATTTATGTTTCCCCACGGATCTTAATTAATCTTGAAAGCGAAACCATCTAACTAAAATTGATTCACAAGTGAAAATGTTACAGTGCATTTTATCCAGCAGCTTGTGTTTACAGGCTACAGTTGACCTGTCCAGTATGACTGTGTCACACTAATCATTCAATGTGACACATCTACTGTATATGTCTGGCCTCTCCTACTTGCAGCATCCACTTAAGTCTGTAAATAAAAGGGCATTTGTTTTGAATTTGAAGCAGACTTCGGGAGTGCCAAATGGTAAAAGAAAAAGAATTGTCTAATGTGTGTTTCTAACTAGTTTGAAATGAATAAACTAGGCTATAAAATGTTGTCAGTAGGTGCAGACGTAGACTATGCTACACAGAAGAAGGAGGCCATATTTTTATTGATGTGCAATTGTTTGTTTTCTTTACAGGTCAATATCCTTTATCTGCCCATATGTGTTCATTTCCAGGGTCCCTGTTTGTTTCACCTGTCTTGTTGAGAGTTTTTTTTCTCTCTATCTGGTCCATGTGCACTGCTGCCTCATCAAACTTGCACCAAACATATCTCTGTACCTCCATCGCCTTGCAGCTTCATCCAAAGCCAAGCCAAATGAATTGTAATTTCTCAGCATCCACAATCTTAAAGTCTCATTCTGTGTCCCCTAACTACACTGAAATTCATAACGATACACAAATGTCCAGCGGTGATAATAGAGAGAGCTAATTGTGAAGCAAGACATGGCAGCAATTCAGATGGGTTACTAAAAGCACATTAAAATCAAATTGTGGGTTAAAAGCTGCTGGTGGCTGGTATCCAAAATATAAAGAGAGAATGTTGGTACATTGCATTTGAAAGTGGCCACACAGAGAGAAGATGAGCATTTCCCTTTCTGTTGGTTGACTACTGCAAATCTCACCTCGGAGACAAAAAACATTATTACTTCTACTTTCTTCATACTTCAGGCTCCAGTGATCAGCGTTGTCCCATAGCAGCCCTCCTACGGGGAGGCACTGTACTTCATGACCCTTAAAGATAAAGAGAGGACATAAAGTAAAAGAATATTAAGGTCTGGATCAGGATAGATCAGAGTCTGGATAACAAGGGGCTATACTGTCTTACAAAGTAAATGAAAATTTAAATTGTGTGAGCGGTCTTTGTTTTATGCAGAGGTGGGTAGTACTCAACTACATTTACTCAGTAACTGTACTTCTACTCAGTTACAGCTGTCCACACCTCAAACAGTAAAATGAAAAAGATCAAGAAATACACAACAAAATGAGCAAAAATGAACAAAACAACACAGAAAAATGTGAAAAAAATGAGATAAGAGATCCAACAAATGAGCAAAAAATTAACAAAATCATTAAGAAAATGAACAAAACATGAACAAACTAAGCAACAGAATGAGCCAAACATGCAAAATATTCAAGTAGATGAACAATAAAGGTACAAAATAAACAGGAATGAACAAAACTATTCAACAGTATAAATTAAAAATGAACAAAATATACAACATAATGAACCAACTAGAGAAAAAAATACAATAAAATGCACAATATAACCAAAAAAATGAAAAAGATCAAGAAATACACAACAAAATGAGCAAAAATGAACAAAACAACACAGTAAATTAACATGAATGATCAAAATAACCAATAAAAAGGAACCAAAAGAAACAAAATGCCCAACAAAATGAACAAAGGTAATTAAAATGATCAAGTACCGTATTTTCCGCACTATAAGGCGCACCTAAACGCTGTCTATTTTGTCCAAATATGACACTGCGCCTTATAATCC
>JAQQAE010013091.1:0-12890 GCA_029823295.1 Pseudamia nigra | reverse complement strand
GTCTAATGTTTATCAGTACATTACAGAAAATAATGAACTTTATCACAATATGCTAATTTTTTGAGAAGGACCTGTAAGTGTATTGTGTAAACTGTATGACAATTATTTGAATTGATGACTTAAGAGTCTATGAAAAAGTAAAAACTGAAAATGTACTTAAATTATTTCTACAACATCTTGTAAAATGCATTGCAGGACAGAACAGATAAAGAAAAGGAAATGTGTTAGACACTGAGACACACCTGATCCATCTGAAATGATGAGCGGGTGGGTTTGCGTTGGCTTTACATGTCATTTGAACATTTTCTCGGCCCATGTACCAGTCTCCATCGTACCCTACAACCGATATATCAGGGGCAACTGCAGAAAGAAGAAAAACAGACTGTTTTTATGGTCTAAAAGCATCTGAATGTGCAAATAGGAAGAGATATTGTGTTGATTTTAACATTCTGAAGGCTTATATCACATCTAGGCCATTAAAACCTTTCCTGTTTGTTTTCTTGTAGCTGACGTAAATATTCCACTAATAATCAGATTAGCAGACTACGAATTCTTAATGTAACAAAATTCATCAAAAGAGCTTGAATTGATTGCATGCATTGATGAACTTGAGGGTACTAAAACCAGTCAATGCATCTGATTAGAAAATAGCCACATTCAAAGAAAGACAAGCAGAGCAGCAATCCCCCAAACTACTGACTAAATTAATCAAAATTAGGAGAAAAAAAAAAGTTACATGCTTCATCGCAGATGGAATCACTTTGCATATGTCAACATTAGACTCCAATTATATGCTGTCAGACATGTAATTGCACATTTATACACTAATATTTGTGAATGATATTAAGTTTGAATCTCAAATCACAATGTTTTCAGTGAAGGTTGAACAAATATTGTTGATGCCCCTCATACATACCAAACTATCTTGACATTTTACAAAGCTAAATCAGATTCAAAGCACTTGGACATGAATTGAGGCTCACTCTTGTCATTTTAAGGGCACAAGCAACACATACTAAAACAAACAAGAGTAATAGACCAAACAAAGCCAGAGACGGTTGCTCATTACGCTGTTAGACACCCACACTGCACATTGAGCTGGTAGGGGATCCTGAAGTCATTCTGCAGAGCTGGGTGGCGGACAACACAGGTAAGTGTGTGTCCCTGGACGTGGCGTGTGGGTTGCCAGAGGTAACGCACTTGTGTGCTGGTGGTACCGTTGACTTCATCAAATAGCTGGACTTCTGACTGGCCAAAAATGTTGGACTCCCAGGACACCTCTGCTGGGGGACGGGCCCGCTCTGCAATGCATGTGGCCACCACAGTTTCATTGCCACCATCGATCAGGGCAGTCGAACCTGCAGATACATAGATCTTGGGCTCCACTTTCATTCAGAGAGTGAGCAAAGGGGAGAAAGAGGAGAACAAATTAATCAAATTAGAATTCAGGCACCATTTTGAGGATGTCAGATAAATGCCATTTATCAATGCCAGTTTTCTTTTTGTGTGCTTTCCTGCATGTTTAAATCATAATCAAAAGTAACAAAGTCTAATTCATCATAGGCTTCCCTATCTTTCTGTTCCAACAGCCACTTGCAGTCTGGTAATTAAATGGCCTAGCATAAGCCATTTAACTATATTTGAAAAAAAAAAAAAAAAAAAATCCCTGTTAAGAGTAAAGTATAGTGTGTCTGTATCGGCAGTTTGTAATCACCATACACTCAGGTTCTAACAAAAGAGTGTAACTTGTAGCATGTAAAACTGATCATCTGAATGCAAATCTACCAATACGTACCGAGCACATTGACAGTAGTGGAGGCCTGAGTATTTCCCAGAGGAAATGTGGCAACCTTACAGGTGTAGATCCCGACATCAGCAAAGCCCACATTTTCAAGTACGATGGTAGCATCATGGGAGGAGGGTGACTGAAAATACAAGCGCTGAGCAAACTCTGGCGGGATTGAGATGCCAAATCTTGGGTTGTAGACAGCCACCGTGACAGAACCTGAAGGCAGACGACGCTCCCATGAACTCTGAGTAAGAGTGAGGTTAGTTCCCACCTCTACCTTACACTCCAATGTCACATTCTTGCCCAGTACGGCGCTGACCCTCTGAGGCACAAGCACCTGACTGCTCCATACACCTGCCGAAGACACACAAACATTGTAACAGACACAATTACATGTAGTTCATACAAGTTTCGTTCATAAACTGGCCATGTGTAGGCAATTTATCATTCCTAAACATAATATCATAGATCCTAGCACCAAATTAGCTTATCCATAGAGCTGCTACATTATTAGGCTTGAAATATACCTTTTTTAATTTTGTGAAACTGTCTAACTTGCATAGGAATAATCTAAAACTCCAAAAACTGTGCCTGCTTTGTCCAAAACCCCTTCATGAAATTGCCCCCTACTGCTTCAGAGGCTGATGACTTTATTGTGGGAAATGAAGACCAAATGTCACACATCAACTGCAATTATTACCACACTATATAAATGACTGTAGGAATGTCTCATCTCTGTAGTGTCCCTCTTCTTGAGTTGTATTTGTGAATCACACATGGCTCTTTGTCCGCTTTGTACATATGGTACAATCAACATGCCACCACGTTCCTAAGTTAGACTTGTGGCAGGTCTCACAGGTAAAGCACTCAAAGCTGTAATAGAAAAGAGAGCAAGAGGAGGCAAGCACAAAAAGGAGAAAAAAAAAGATATGCTAAGATGAGAATGACATCATAGCTGAGAGAAGAAAAAGAAGCCAGAGTGTGAGAGAAAGCGAGAGGGAAGTCACGTCTACAACACACAAGGGGAAAATGTATCACTATGATCTCAGCAAACAAGAAACAAAGGAGTTGTGTTACTTGTTTATTAAAGAAAACATAACACTGCAGGATTGCCAAAGGTTTAACCAGATCACTAATTGCAACAAGCTGTCAGTAGGAAGATATCATAAATCAAAACCTGCTGTGCTGCATGGCAACTGACACCAAATATTCTATTGTTGTTTTGCCAACAACAGCTCCGTCTGTGGCCGATCTCGCTCTAAAAAGTACATGTCCTCAAATATTACCATTTAGAAACAAAGGTCCCAAACTCTGGTCTTAGACCGTTTTCAGTCATAATACCATTAAGATCAAGGATGAAATGGTGGAGGGGGGGGGGGGGGGTTCCACTTCTAAATTTTACCTCAGCCAACAAATTTAGAAATGGTTATGTTTTTCCTCCATTTAATTGTTTTATTTTACAAAAATGCTAAATAACTACTGTGCAGTTGTAGCCAAAAGTGACAAATTTTATTTTGCATCGATTTAGTTCACATTTGTCAATACAAGCTGAAGTTATTCAAAAATGTGTAAATTGCTGTTTAACATACCACAGAAATATGTATAAAAAATGAGGCCGTAAAAGTTGCAAAAATACTGCACCACCCTCAAACCTATGGCCATGAGAACAGATTTGGCAAAATTTATGATCGCTTCACCTCATCTCAGCTAAGAAGCATTTCATTTTTGGAGAGGATTCACAGAATGTTTTTAACTTGAAAACCAATTCACAGAATTTAATGAAATTCTTCTTGATACCATTTCCAGGTTTGTGTCTTATTTTGTTGTTGATCTGGACCACATGGTCACTTCACAGGTTTGGAGTGTAGGCACAGGTATGCACTTACTGTTTGAATAGTTTTAAGCTTGTAGCTGAAATACCGTTGTCAAAATTTAAGATGTTATTTCCTACTTAAGAGTAGCTTGACGACTTTTCTTAGCAGTTACTGTATGTCAACAAAAAGTAATTGTCCCTTCCTGAATTCTTTTTTTTTTTCTTGTCACACTTAAATGTTTCAGATCAAACACATTTTAATACTAGACAAAGATAACCTGAGTAAATACAAAATGCAGTTTTTAAATGACAATTTCTTTTATCAACAGAAAAAGCTACCCAAACCTACTTGGCTCCATGTGAGAAAGTATTTGCCCCCTAAACCTAGTAACTGGGTATGCCACACTTGGCAGCAAAGGCAACAATGTGAAAGTTGTTCAGATTCCAAAGCAGCCCCAGACCATCACATCCCACTACTGTGTTCGACTGTTTGTATGACGTTCTTTTAATGAAATGCTGTTACAGTTACACCAGATGTAAATGGACACAGATCTTCTAAAAAAGGTTCAACTCTTGTCTCGTCACGAAACATTCAAGATGTTTGGCTTTGGTTTTCACATTGGAGTTCTACCATTGATGGCATTTTTGCACCATCTGTCTTATTGCTGAATCATGAACAAGGACCTTAATTGAGGTAAGTGAGGCCTGCAGTTCTTTGCATGTTCTGGGTTCTTTTGTGAGTCACTGATGTGTTTCTGGAGTAACTTTGGTAGGCCACTCCTTGGAAAGTACACCACTATTTTACGTCTCTCACAATGGTTTGTTGGAGTCTCAAGGCCTTAGAAACAGCTTTCCAACTCTTTCCAGACTGATAGATATCAATAATGTTTTCGACACAGGGGCAGGTAGGTGTAGCTAGCTTAACAAATGAACTCATTTAAAAAAACATTTTCCATTTTCTCAGGTTATCTTTGTCTAATTTTAAAATGTGACTGATCTAAAATATCCAAATACACAAAGGGAAAAAAAAAAAAAAAAAAAAAACCACAGGGTGGGGGCAAATATTTTTTCACAGCACAGTAGGTACTTCTAATTTAACAATTGCCACTTTTTATGCTTTGCCAATCAGCTCCACCCTCTTTGTCCAAGTATGGTCACTTCTGGTTCCAAAAACAGAATGGCTACAGCCAAATGCCAAAGCCTACAGTATTTTAAAACTTGTCAGATGCTCGATCCTTCTGTTCATGTGAGCTATTCAAAAATCCCCAGAGTGCTTACACTGTTGAGAGAAAAAAATCCATAGTCCCTGATCAGTGTTGTGAGACACAATATTTCAAAGTTGTAGTTTATGCTGATGGTGGTGCCGACCGTGAAATGAGAAGTCCTGTCTGGGTTTCCAAGTGACTGTTGTCGCAGGTCATTCTAGTGTCTTTACTCTTGATTCCTGCCTCTGCTCCACTGTGTACTTTTTAACCAAGACAAGAAACAAAAAGTTTTACAAAATTATTTTTCCCTGACAGATTCAAGCAATATTTCTAACTGTGGAAAAATGGTCCATTATGATGAACTGGAAGTTTGTTTGTGAAGCTGTCTAGACTAAAAGTAATTCTACAACTTCCTTAGCTCAATAGAGACAAAGATAGCACTAGATGGTAAAAATAACAGTGAGTAAAGAAAACTTTATTTTTTTGTGCTCCAATTATGCAATAGGAGGTATAGTGAATGTATATTTTATCGGTGATGTGACGACAACCTTACATAAGCGTGCCCTCATTTTCAACTCAGAATAAAATAATGATGAGAATAAGGGCAAATGCCATTAGATCTTACGGTATATGCAGTCTATTTTGACAAAGCAATTACGATGTGTTCTTTCTTCTCTTTAAAACAAATTGCTTTAGAATTAAACAGTTCTTATATTCTCAGTAAAGCAGCAAGTGTAGACACTTGGAGTTTGGTTCACAAATACACACAATGTGTCACACTCACACACAGCAGAAAACAGATTATAGATATCCTGGCATCAAGGACACACTGCTCCCGCAGGACTCTGCTGCTTGTTCTCACTTTAGTCAATATTACCTTCACATGCACTGCTCATGTGGCAGCAAGTGTATTAATATGTGTGTCTTGCCACAGGGCAGCATGTCTTGTTAAAAGTGGAAATCAGAACAAAAATGGTGATGGTGTCAGGGCTGGAGAGTCAGAGTCAGCTGTGCAGAGCAGGACACCATCAGGATAAAACAGTCACTTGACATTATGATCTAATATGACCTTCAGATCAACTTTTTGTCTTGAGATGTTACACATAATCACTTTTGAAACTGGTTGGTGTGAGTCAGAGTGTCTATCAATGGTTAAATAACCAACAACTTACAAGAAAGAATTACTCAGAGCTGTCAAATCTACATCAAAACTATTAAAAAAGGGCATAACAGGAGATAAAAAGGATACAGTTCCATAAAGTGAGGTAAGCGGGTATTAACATTCAAATTATAATCTGTATGAAAACATCTGAAATAAAGATTTGTTGGGTCCTAAAACTATTATTTGTACCAATTTTAATTCTATAAACTAACTCAGCAGAACTCCGCAGCTTTAGTGCACATTAATGCCTCAAGTTGAGTACATACATTAGTACAACTACATGCAGTACCCACTTGTACAACGACATTTTATTCTTGTTCATCATGAACCATTAACACTGGAGGAAAATAAACAAACCTAATGCAATTCACTAACGTCTTGTAATGTAATAGTTGTCATGTTTTTGAACATGACATTGTATTAAAAGGTTTTTGAATGACTGAGATATTGTAAAGAGTGTTAGTTGCCATTACAGCTGCAATCACAGCTTCTTCCACTGCCATTTCAGACGTTTTCTATTCCCTCCCCCTCTCCCATGTTGCCAGGATGGTGGTCGTTGAGAGTGAGAAGTGTTCAGCGTTCCACACTTCTTGACCATTTCGAGTGTATATCATATGACACGACTGTGCAGCATTTTGCTTTAAGCAATTATGTAAGTTTAGTTTAGTTTATTCATTCATTTATCCCTTAGAGGGCAATTCGGATTGCGGTGAGCTCACACTAAACACAATACATAAACATCATCATAAACATACATGTCATTAAGTGCACTTAATTACAGAAGTAGACAATTACAAATTTGAATTGCTGTAAGGTTTTTCCCCACTTAAATAAAGAAAAGTCATTAGAAATGATGATTAATTGTATTTAGTGTTATACAAGTGTTGTAAAATGCACATCTACTGTATGAACTGCCAACCCTATGAAACATGACTGGTCCTGCTTTTTTCAAGAGTGCTGCTCACATGAGCAAGCCAAGTCACAATGCGAGTACACTTTCCAACTCTAGAATGTGGGCAGTAGATCAGACTGTTATTTTTCTACATGGCTAGAAATGTAATTCCTGTAGCTCTAATTAAACAAAAATTTTGTGTGAGAAAACCTCAACATACAGAGAGGAGTGTATGTTCCCTTTAAGGCCTACACATTAGCTGTGAATCTAGTTTACATTCAACAAAGGGACAAGGTCGTAGCCGTCACTAAGATGTACAGCAGACTTAAAGCGAGGCTTGACAAATCGGCACCTGTCTCCACTCTTACCTGAAATCTGTGAGAAAGTAAACAGTATATTTACGAATGAACACCAGACAAACAATTAACACAACGTATTCACACATCCTCATAATGTGGCAGGGTCTCTCTGGACCACTTTGAATATTCCACCAAGTCTTTAGCAGAAGTGTTCCTGTTTGTTCTCTAAGTGCAAACATATGCACAGTATTTTCAACACACATCTAAAGCCAGCTGCACATCGAGAATCGCGACTCACCTCGTCCCAACCCAACTGGAAATCTGCTTGATGTGTGATGGTTCCCAACTCAGATTTTTCAGTCTTGATGTCCTGACAGAAATCATGCCAAATCAACATGTTGAATTGCCAGGACTCAGTCTCTGCGATGTGCAGCGGTCACAACTCCGACTTCGTGACTTTTATAATGGTTGGGCATGTAGACAATAGGTGGCACAACAAAATCATTGCAATCAATGTTCACTGTTGATAGGTGGCACCAGTTACCAGGCGTGTGTCGTGGTGGCAATCGGCACCTGTGTGGGATGTACGTTCAATGTGTACCAGACAACCGGACTCAGAGTTGAGTCACGATTTTCTATGTGCGGCCAGTTTTAGTAATAAATTAAATAAATGCAATTTCTAATTAAAAATAAGACGTATATTGTGGCATTTGTCCAACTCACTGACCAATAGATAATGAAACCTTAATTAAACCACAGAGCTCTCATATTTTAGAACAAAAACATGTGAAGCCAAATTTGCTTTCCTGTTTTATGCAATTTAGGCCACTTTATTTCTTTAACTTGCATCCACTATTTGTCTGAGGTTACTCTGATTAAACAGAAATATGGAAACCTCTCTGCAATGCCATGCAATTTATACTAACTTTGTAAAACTCTGTAAAGAGAAGCTGACTCATTTTTATTGAACACTATCTAAAACTTGCATGTACAGCACATGCTTTCACTATATTATGCAAGGTTTTCTCTTCCATTATGAGGCTTATGTGCAGGACCTAAGAGAATTAATGTAAATCAATATGGAGAGTATCAAAACTAGCTCATTTACTTTTTGAGATCCAGTGGTTGCACTTGGGCTTTCTCTGCAAGTGTTGTTCTCTGATATAGCTTTTACAATCTTTTGTAGGCAGATAAAGTAATAATGATTTAAGATAATTTGAAATTATTTTTTTATGAAGAACATCTTGTAGGAGGACCTCCAATTGGCCAATCTGGCTAAGTCTTTTCCAAAGTTGAGGAAAACACTGGAGTTCAAATACCACCCAAGATCCCTGAAAATGCTCTGTTTATTTTGTCTGGTCTCTTTTACACATGAAAGTGTTAACTGAGTGGATATCACCTGAACTAAAGCTGAAAATATTAAGCAGGTATGACAATATGCTGTTGATTAAAAAATAAAATAAAATAAAAAATCTACCGGTACATCAGTTTCTATAATGCAATGGCTGTGCACTTTGCGGTGTTTGAAAATTAATCAAGTATGCATCTACACTATTTATAAATTAAAAGATATGCCGACAGTGACAATGCACATTAGTCACAATAATTAAAACAGTTGCTACATTTGTACTAAATTTGATGCCTCATTGGGACTCAAACTTAGAAAAATCTATTATAAACTACCCACATATTTCAAATTATTTATATCCGTTACCTGAAGTGAATCCATCTACTGTATAAACATTCTTTACTTGTTATGTAAAAGACAAGAAATTGTACAAGACTGAAGATTGAACTTCATTTGGTTTCATTAACTCAAATCGAATTATCAAAAATAATCATAAAATCATCAAAATGAAAAAAGAACAAAATAAGTACTGCAAGAACAAAATAAGTAAAATACCTCAAAAAAAATCCATCCACAAAATAGTCCATAAAATGTATCAAATAAATTTAACAAACTGAAAATTTCGACTAAATAAATAAATAAATAATTAATCGGGGCGCCGTATACGGAAGAAAAAGTGATGACAATTCTAACGGCCCATGACTGACAGGAGATGTGGAAAACACAAAAATCATGAGCCTATCACCAAGGGTATTTATTCTGTACACTGGGGGGACAAAATAATAAAAAAATGAATAGAAAATGACCAAAATAGTTAAGAATATTAGTGGTAATAAACAGAATACTAAACAAAAACAGAAAATGAAGAAAATAGCCAAGACACTGCACAACAATGAATAAACCAACCAAGAAAATGCAAAAAAAAAGAACCAAATAAACAGAAAACCTGGACAAAATAATCAAAAAGTAAAGAAAAATGAACAAAAAAAGCAAAAAAAAAAAAAAAAAAAAAAAAAAAAAAAAAAAAAAAAAAAAAAAAAATTAAAAAAAAATCAAAAAAAAAACCAAAAAAAAAAAAAAAAAAAAAAAAAAATCAGCAACCAAATCAATATACCAAATAATCAAGACAAAAATAACAAAAAGAAATAAGCACCAAAATTAACTCAAAATGAGTAAACGATTTAGTGTAAGGACCAATTATTTTTAAAAAAATCTAATGTTGTAATTATAAACATTAACGTAAAAGATGGTTTGCACATTTTTCATCAATCTTGCACGAATCTGTTGTGCAAAAGAGGGGGGGGCCTTAAGTGGTATTTTTTTCATGGGGCCCCAAATCCGTGGTAGCACCCCTGTCTACCAATGAACAAACTAATAAAAATAAAAATGAATAAAAAGTAACTTCATAGACAAATGGGTGAACCGACCCATTGTGGATCCTGAGTTTTGGTAAGGCAGTCGATCAGTAATACCTCTACTTTGTGAGTTTTTGATGCACATTTAGTGTGAATGAAGCTGGCAGGTTTCGCGGTGAACTAGTAAATCGTCGGGCCCTTCGTGATTAATCCATAATGAGCCACACGGTGACCCTCAGTGCGACCTGTGAGCTGCACATTTAGCACTGACCTACATGAAAACGACAAGTTTTACTGAAAGGCTGGCGTTACACACGACTTAGCCCCACGTTACTTAATTAATAAACGGCTCTGAAGCTAATATGGCTGCTAATTATTCCACAATAACCCATGCATATGTTGGATACTAACAGTGGACGGTACATAGCTAACGGGGAACAGCGTCAAGTGTGTCCAGTCCGCGGCGTTTCTATTGCAGCTTCAGGTCAACCATCATCCGCGGTGCTGGGTCTGGCTACGTAAACCGTCAAAGTGAACTTATAAGTTTGAAACAAAACCAGCGAAACTCACTAAACTTGTAACTTCTGATGAGCATAACTTTAAGAGCGTGGTGGTGGACAGATCTGCCTACTCACTCACTGACTGGGATTTCTACATGATGCGCTACATCAGCTGCCCGGCTGTTTCCCCAAACTTAAGAGGAACACATTAAACTACAAATATCCAACACTCACCTGTAATACTGCACAAGAGGTGAAATAATGCCACCTTGCGCTGGTATCTGCGGTTACTCAGGCGAGAAGACATTTTTAAAACCAGGGAAATCTCCGTCTCTAGGACCAGTCATACGCTTCTCGTCAATTTAACGGCATGCACTGAACAGAGGAACCTCCTCAGCAACAACTCCGGACTGCATATGGACCGTACCATCTGCACGGCTCGGAGCGGGGGTGCCGGAGCTCACCTGACAACTGAAATGGGCTGAATTCAGACGAGACTTTACGACAGTGTCCCCCCCCGGAGGACTGACTCATTAATTTACACATTACGTCATCTCTGTTGATAACCCGACATATATTGGACAAATTAATGATTTTATTTTTTGTTTGCCAGCTTCTTTCTGAAACTACCCACTGAAAATGTAAGTTATATCTCTGTCACTGCAGAGATAACTTTTTCCCCGCAAGCAAAATGTTACATTATTGCCAGATTTGTGTATTAAATGGTGGAAAGTTGAGTCAAGAAATAAGTAATACATTTTGTAGCCTTATCTTTTGTAATACTTTCTTCAGTCCTGAGGCAATTTATCTGTTAAACGTCGTAAATTTTGTTCGACATTATTAATTTATGTTAGCATATCTCATCTATAAACTGCTTCCATCTCCAAAAATGGAATATCAACATTATCTTTGTGTCTGTAATTCATGTTGCTTGTCATGCATAGATGGGAAAAAGTCAATGACAAAAATATTTTTTAATATAAAATTTACAATCCACTGTTCATAGAAGAAAGAAATTACATGCCTGCAGTTCTTTACATGATGGGACAATTGAGAGAGAAAATGCCATGTAACATAAGATTAAAAAATGCAACAGTAGATATTTTATTTTCATTCTACATGAACATAAAATACACCAAATACATAGCATAAGGATGAAAGATTACACTGGCTGAGTGAAACAGTCAGTCTTCAGCAGCCATATGCGAACAGAAACTCATTTCCCATGGGATGCAAAGTCATGTATATAAATATACATGGACATAACTCATTAGTCTCTGGTTTTTGCATAATAGACCTTTTCAGAGGAGACATTTTGCCATGACTGAGTAATGTTATCTTTCTATATGCTGCCTGTGATAACAACACACTGACGTTATGTTGATGTCATGTAATTGTAACCATAACAAGGGCCAGTTTTAAGACCTGATAAAATGGCAGTCACTGACTAAATGTCCTGTTTACTGTGAATTCTCCAATTCATTTCTCAAAGCTCAGTCAATCAGCAGGGTGATCTTGCAGAGTAGAGTGAGTGGGATACCATATCTGGTGGAGGTTGCTCTCCCTCCTGCTAACAGAAAGCTAACCAGGTCAGTGCTTTAATTTGAGTCTTAGTGGTGTCTTTTGGAAAGTCACCAGGGACACTGTTACTCTCCCACTAGTCCATTCACAACACATGTGCATGTGAGTGTGCACACAAGCAGAACAGCATGACTTTTCTATAATCTTGCAAAATTTGTAAAATGAGCTCACTGAATATTCTTATTGTGCTCAAGTTGAGAACATTTTGCCCTGAGTGCAGTTCATCATCATGAAATTTATACTCTACAAAAAAATCTGTGATGAGGTTCACAGACTCTCAGATTTATGTTGGACTCTATAATCCACTTTAGGGGCCTCTGCTAAAAATCAGAGCCATATTAGCATTTAAGCTGTAAAATTTCCCTCAAACTTTTCCACAACCCCTTCTAATCAGGGAGCAGATTTAAAATGTTTCTTCCAGCTCACAATGAGCTGCTCTTATGTTCCACCAAAAACAATATGTCATTGTGTCTCTGATTTTTGTTCCACAGTTCCTTTTCACTTTCATCTTCAGCTTAGTCTGTGTCCTATGTAATCCCATCTATTTGTAATGCCTTACAAATATATCCCATTTCTCTTCACAAAACAGCAAAAGGCTTTGTATCCAGTGCATTTAGTAGCAGTGGACAAAATGGGAATATACCTGGCATCAAATGTAGTAACTTTACAGCATTTGTGGACCTTGTGGCATCTAATTGATAAAAAATTATCATAAAATGTTATTGTTCATATATTGCATGAAAAGTGAACATGAATATAATTTACTTACATTTTCTCTATTATTTCTTATTAATATTGTTGCAGTTTTTCCTGTGTCATCTGTTTTTTATGTTTGCACTATTTAGGAACTCCTCATACTCTGGGAGTGAAATTGAATTGAACTGAAGGAACTTTATTGATCCCTTTTAAGGAAATTCTTTTGACCAGCTCAAAAATATGAACGATC
>JAQQAE010013090.1:0-12890 GCA_029823295.1 Pseudamia nigra | reverse complement strand
CCCAAGCCTCTATTGGTTGAAAAATTAAATGTCTGGCTAGCAATGGAACGTCCAACCAATGACTGTATGTAAACCTGAACCAACATGTTACTGCGGCTGTTAGACTGGCCATAAAAGCAATTCCAAGTCACTTTTGTTCCAGTGTTTTCTACTATGGTATAAATAACCTGTCTGACTCTCTGAACTGTATTAGACACATCTACTTGTTTTTTCACTGAAAAATGCCTAGGATAATATAATAATAACTGGCTGTAACTTTCTTAGGAAAGGTTTGATGTATTTGGAAGTGTAAAACACCTCGCTGCATCTTTCTAAGTTTAAAAAAAAACATGCTTCTTCCAGGTATGTTTGAGCTAACAATAAAAAACAGCATTTTTTTACGGACTTTTTTTTCAAAATTCTAATTAATGTATCTGTTTTCAGACAAACTAAATGTAAATTTGGGAATTTATATAAGCTGGACTGAAACTTGAGGTTCTCCTAAATCAAATGATGTATGACCAAAACAAAACAGCAAGCAGATGAGGGCTTGTTTTTTTTTAATTATTTCTGATTTAGTGCTTAAATTGAAGGTGCAGAATATGAGGTAATGACTTGTTCTTTTCTGTTTTCACTTTTCTGTTTCTGACATTGGACATGACTGGGGGGTAACTCTTACTTACTGACCAACAAAGAAGAAAAAATGAAAAAAAAAAATCCACTGCTAATACACTGGCTGCTTGTCTTCAAAGTGCCAATGGCGTGTTCATTTGGTTTAAATCTTAAGTACCTCTAGATTAGCTTTCCACCCATCATAATTCAAAACAGACTAATTATTTCAGAACAAAAACACGAGATTACACATCTTCTGTGATGAGCATGAAACCGGGCTGCCCCGTGCAGCTTCTGAAGTAACTGACACCAGTAAACACATCCAAACACAGACAGTTTCTGGGTCACGTCCAGTGCCAGAAACAGAATAATGAAAAGAAATAATGAAAGAGAAAACATGTCACTATCTCATTTTCTGCTCTTTAAATTCCAGCACTGAAATTGGAAATGAAGAGACGAGTCGTAATGCATCGTTCGGGCTGCTGACGTACTGTAGGACTGCTCAGCCTCACAACCTCGCTGTCATATCGTCAAGTATGCGGACGATAGGGCCATCGTGGGACTAATCTCCCACGACGAGGCTGCATACAGACAGGAGGTACCGCATCTGCAGAGTTGGCGCAGCGATACAGTAGCAGCCGCTGCATAAATGTGGTGAAGACTAAGGAGTTAATCATGGATTTCAGGAAGCACAGCCACCTGCCTCCCCCACTTTACATCGCAGGTGCTGTCCAGATTCAAATACCTGGGTCACAGATGACCTCACCCGGTCCACCAATGCAACCAGCACCTTTGCTTTCTGAGGAGACTTAAGTTCTCCCAGCTCTCATCTCCTCCTACAAATGTGGGATGGAGAGTGTTTTGACCCAGTTCATTACCGCGTGGTGCCACAGCTGCTCTGCACTGGAAAAGAAGGCGCTGCAGCGGGTTGTAAAAGCAGCTGGCAAGATCAGTGGAAGTAGCTTCACACCCATTAAGGGCCTCCGGGATCATAAAGGACCCGACTCACCCTTCATTTGGACTGTTGGCCCCTCTGCCCTCTGGGAGGAGGCTGTGCAGCATGAGGGCCAGAACCTCCCCACTGAGGTCCATTTTCTTCCCTGAGGCAGTCAGAATCATGAAGCCTCATAATATACACAGACTCCTTGTGGTGTATCTAAGTGCACTCTGATGGCTTATTTCATTTATATTTTAGATTCCATGCATCAGTTTTATTCTATTTATCTGTCTTTTTCTTATATTTATTGTGTTCTCCGGGCTTTGAGATCAAAATTTGTTCTTTCATACCTGAATGTTGGAATGACAATAAAGCACCTTGAACCATAAAACTTGAAAGTGTTTTTTCTGTATTGTTTGTTTTAAATGGAAAATGGAATTAATGAATAATACACAGATTCTCCTGGAACGGTTTTCAAATCACACGTGCACCTTGTGGAGGATTCATCTGTGCTGTTTCCTGTCTTCTTCATGTGCTTTTGACTGTCAGTAGTATTGTAGAGAGGAAGAGTGAGCTTGGAGTCAGTGTAGCCCTATGAGTACTACTACAACTACAGTACAAATCTACACAATGTTAGAAAATATTCAGTTAAGTTAAGAGAAAGTGGCAGTTTCTTTAAGTGTCTGGTAGGAGCAAATGTGGTGCTTATGTCTCATGTGTGTCCACAAATAAACCCTTTCACTGACTCTGATATAATCATGGCCAAAAACACTCAGTGTGAAACTCCTGCTCACTCAACCGAGCACAAAGACTCATTATCTTAACAAAAGACAAAAGACACACTCACATGTGCAGGCTGCCCTATAATTACTGAACTCCACCCAAGACGGAGCATTTACAAAAAAAATTCTAAAAAAGCAAATGAGTCTACGCTTTTAAATTAATTCGTCCCTCTGAACTATTTCTTTTTTGTTACTTAACCCATACCTTTCAGTAACATCTAGTGAAGATTATTAGTTAATTATGAAATAGGCCGTAATTAATATGGCCTCCACAACTGTCTTGAAGAAATGAAGGTCAGTTCAAACAAAAAATTTCAAACAAACACGATGAAACTGGTGAGGAAAGTCCCACGAAAGGAGGAACCAAGAGGTACAGTACGAACCTCTGCTACAGAGGATACGTTTATTAGAATAATCAGCCTCAGAAACTAACAATTTACAACAATTCAGAGAGAGTTTGATAGGTTTGGTGGCTGCACTTGTTTTAAAAGTTACTGAGATTGACATTTTTGGACTCACTCATTTCTTAAGGTGGCGATGGACCGTCTTCTCTTTATTTAATTCAGAGCATGACAACAGTGTTTGTCATAGACGCACAAGACAACTGATGTATTAAAGCACATTAAGAAGGCAAGAAATTGTACAAATTAACACCTGTGATAAGTAAAGTAATTTAACTGATTATCATCAACAATAACATTATTTCTAACAATACTCATAATGTAACAATTCACACCTAGGGCCATTTAAAAAAGTGATTATAAAAATCTATTTCATAAAAAAGGAATGAAATAAGAGCAGTAAATGAGAGACGGTGTGGGATGAGATAATGAATAATGAAATGGGAAAATGACATGAATTTTTGGGAACATTTTAAAATGCAAGCACACTATGGGTATTTGTCATCAACCGGGATGCAGCTTCCTACATGTCATGAGGTATTCATTGAATAACTAATTATGTTTTTTTTGTTTTGCTTATCAGTATTAAACCCCTATTCTTGTTCCTCAATTAATTTTTGATTAAATATCTGGCCAGCATGTGGTGATTTATTGCCGTTATCACTGACCGTGCATCTTTTATTTCACCTGTTTATGTTTTTGAATTACTTTGCCTTTCCTTGAATCCTATTTAGCGGAGCTGCTCGAGAAGCATCATTAAAGTTAGATTCATGATTCATAGCGTCATGTAGGTTGAAAGTGGGCAGTCCACTGGAGCAGAAAGAGGTACAAATTGGATCACCTTAGACTGTAGCCAGAATCACTCATGCAGTCGAGACTATAAGGAGCAATTCCGACCTGCTCCTCTATATATGTTATATGTGCAGCTGGTTCACTGTGTGCCCACCTCAGTCCATATCCCACATCCAGACAGAACAAGTTATAATATCATGTAAATTGAATATGAGCAGTCATCTGCAGCAGGGAACTGCACATAAATTACCAATATGACTACACTGATTGCGGTTAACTTGGCAATTTAAATTTAGCACTAAAGGACTCCGAAAACCAGTGTGCTTTCCAGTATTCATGCAGGACGTAACCTGAGACATTTCTCCGTGAACCCAAGAAATGAGCTGTGTTTGGCTCCTCGAGAACGACGCGTAAAGGATCGTGATCACGCCATCTGTGCAAAGTAAAAAAGACACAGGTCTGAATTTGGGGAACGTGTCACTTCAAATAGAAAACACTTCACAACAAAGTTCACGATGGAGCCGAGCAGGAAGACCGAGTGGCTGCCTCATCCCAGCAGTCAAAACACAGCCCTGAAATAGACACTTTGTTCCCTATAAATGGCTATAACACATGCGCCGCTGTAACCTGAGGTGTATAATAACATCTTTTACTGACGCTATTTATATTGTTAAAGCTATTAGGCTAAACTGTATGTCACATTTTCATTCTTGATGTATTTTAATCCCTCAGCTTTGGCATTGGTGCAGTTGGTGGCTTTGTCTGTGATCTTGCTCAACTTAAGGACAAAGTAAACTGCTTTAAAACATGTTGCTGATCTTGGCAGGTCGGGTCACAGTTCTGGGTTATAGTGAGCTACAGGGTTCCTGCTATCACGCCATCTCAGCTTGCCCACACTTTCCTTGAATGCTTGGGCTCCCTCCCAATGCTTTTCCTGTGCCAGCTATTTTTCTTAAAGGTCTGTGAGCCTTACATCAAAACATGGTTTTATATGTCATTAAACTCCCCTGTTCTCTCCTTTTACGAACTGGGCCTCGGAGATAATCAATCACTCATAAGAAGGTGCCAATATGTTAGCATAAGGGAGCTACGCAGATCAGGACATGAATAACATCAGGGTGGATTAGATTACCAGGAGTCAGAATGTGGTCGCGGGAACTGTTTAGGTTTGGGTTTGCAGGATTTTCTATAACATAAAATCTCAACCAAGCTGGGTAAATACTGCTTTAATGGTTGGGCAGCGTGAGCTGTTTTTGCTGCCACCCTGGGTCTATATTGTTGCTGAATTTGCCCATCAAGTGCTGGTTTTAGAGTATAAGGTGAGAGCTCTGAGGCCTGGATCCACGGTTGAGAAGGTTATGCAAAGACTGTGCGGAGCTGATCGCAGCGAGAAACTTTCTAATGTCTCCAAGGAAAGTGCTGACATTTATAACCCACATTACAATGCATTTATATGCTAAATAATATCTGATGGGGGATATTACTGTACCGTCCCCCTCTTATTTTCTCTGTTTGCTCGCACACCTGCAGAATTCTCTTATTCCTCACAGTGAGGAAAAAGGAAAGGAGAGTCGCTGATGAGAGAGAAGCTTTGACAAAGCATATGCACAGAAATAAGGATAGGAAAAAGTCTCACAGATGCCAAATGCAGGATGTATCATAGTCACTGCTAGGAAGAAGAAAACAGCAAAGCACACAGTAAAGCACATTTTAAACCTAATTTTAGAGAGAAACCAAGGTTTCCAGTCTTTTGCATCAATCCACACATAAACACTCTGGACTGTGACAAGTACTTAAATGCTTTAGTTAAAGCTACAGTTGGAAACTTTTTTTAGTCATATTTGTTGAAGCTGTCACTATTTCCTGTTAGTAGAATGTTGATACAGATGTGCTGGGGGGAAAAATGGCTCCTCTCATCCTCCACGACCGGCTGCTGATCAGCTCCCAGTCAGAGCAAGCACCTCCCGTTCTCCATGACCGGTGTTTTGACACGGGCCCCGACCAGCACCGAGCACCGGTCCATGCCAGAGGTCAAAGTGCATGTCAGAAAACCGGCCGCAGATGAGCCTCTCTCTGTGACCAGATTTTATTTTGTTGATCCGACTAGTTATACTGTTCAGCATAGCTTAAACCGTTTTGTGAATGCTCATCTTGCTCTTATATGTATGTATTTGTTGCATTTTTGAAATTTTGATGTGAAGAGTGAAAGGCTGTTGTTTCATAACAGTAGTGTGAGCTAGCATTGGGATACGCTAAGCAATGACCGGTGGTCTTGCTCATACACTATATGTTAGTGTGTGTGATGCCTGCAGTTGCTCGGGTGATGTTGTAGTTGTGTACTGAATGGTGACCTCGTGTTGAGGAGGGGCTTAGGAGAAACAGGAGAAAGATGAGGCGAAGAATGAGGGCTGTAGGTGTGAAAGTCCTAGATTTTCCTCAAGTTGCCAACTGCAGCTTTAAGTAAATATACCCAAAATAAAGGTTACCTGAAAAATGTATGTAAGCATTTCCAGAAAAGTGTACTTTAAGTATGAAAAGTAAAAGTACTAATAGTGCTGTAAGCTCCACACAGGGGTGGCTCACCTGGGGGAGTGCACCCACACGGCCCGGGCCCCACCACAGCGGCCCAGGCTTGAATCCAGTCCGTCGCCCTTTGCTGCATGTCTTCACTGTGTTTATCCGACCAAGACAAAACGCTAAAATCAATCTTAAAAAGAAAAAGATCCATACGATGTTATTTATATGTATGATTTATATTTGATTTATACCACATCTGCCATAAATTAACATTAGACTGGTAACTACCAATTTTTTATGTTTCTGTAGTTGTTAATTTCTTTCATCAAAATATTGTTTTCATGCTAAAACATAATTGTTATCCATGAATTTTCAAATTCGGGGTTTTACAAAAAGCAGAATAAATATTAAAGCACATTATCTTTTTTTTATTAAGATGCTAAATTACATTATTTACTTGTATTCCTGAACAGTATAAAAAAACTAGTCATTCTAGTGGTTGAATGTAACAATTGATGAGTTTCTAACTTCCTAGAGAAGCACAGTGTGTCGGTAAAACACGGCATCGTCTACCAACATGCATCATGTTCTGTGAGGTCATTCTGTCCTGTGAAAACCACTTTTTTACTACGTCAACTTCTCAAACAAGCTTAAATATCCTTGTTGTCAGCTCAGCAACACAACTGTTTAATACAAACCAAAGAGGTTCAGAGCAACATTTTCTCAATGTGTAACAAAAACTATGTATCCTTAATTTTATCACAAACATTTAAAACCCACTAGTTTGGATTTAAGTGGGAGGCAAAGGTATAAAAGCTGTTAGACAAATGTAGTAGAGTAAGACAAAGTATTTTCCTCTGGGTAGGAATATACTGTAAAGTTGTGTAAATTCAAATACTTGGGTACAGTGTATCATATTTGTATGTCACTGCAAACCCTGAGTAAAAATATTCAGCTCAATCCAACCACATTGTACAATCACTTATGGCAAGTTTGACTTTTCTATTAGTGTCACACATGATTTCACGACTGGTCCAGGCAGTTGTATCAACATCTTTTCATTGCAATAATCCTTTCTGGAGGGAAGACAGCGAGTAAGAAAGAGGTGAGAGAAAGTGTGGTCTTGTGGTCTCCTTTGGTGTCTAATATTGCAGAGGTAGTTCTTCAGCGGCCAAGCAGCACCATGTGACGGTAACTGGATCGGCACACAGCTGCAGCCGCGGGCACCCTCGGTCGTCCCCAAGGCTGCTGGAATAGCGACAGGACCGCTGCGCACACATGCAAGCACACAAATGTTGCACATATACACATACACCGGTGTGTGGAAAAACCCAAACAGTACAGGATGGGGGTAAGTGGGGAGGTGCAGGAGAGAACTCTACCCTGCCTGTTTCAAAGATGTTTTTAAAGCTGTGAAATTTCTCCACCAACCACGGCAGGCTGGGTTACACACAGGGCTGTCTTTAAAACCCAGCGCTGGTGTGTTTGTTCTTCTGTTAAATGAAGGGTGGTGGTGGTGGTCGGACTGGAACCCAACGACAGTCAATTAGGAATGTCTCTGTCAGAGGGCAGACCAGACGCTTGTTCTCTATTAAAGCCCTGTTGTTTCTATAAGCTCTCAAGGCCTTTGCTGTGAATTTGTAGAACAACTGGTACAGATACAATACTTTGAAAGAGCTGGAAATCACTTATTTGATTGGAAACTTCCTGATTATTTAAAGAAACACCATTGTGTTTGGCACGTACAACATAAACTTAAGCACAGATAATCTACAGTTAATGAAGGCGTATAAAATCCAAAGTAGTAGAAACAAAAGTGCTGATGCAACAGCTCTAATGAGCATTATATTCCTGAGTTACTTTTACCCTCACCTAGGAAAGTTTTTGACTGCATTCACTGTTTTGTTTGTTTGCTTCCAATGTCATGAGCTGAACTGCGAACACTGTGTGTGTGTGTGTGTGTGTGGGTGTGTGTGTGGGTGTGTGTGCTCTGCAGACAGGTTTAACGGGGGCTGTCTGGTGTCATGATCTATTGATTGTGTCTTGTTTGTCTGTGTGTCTGTCCATCCATCCCTCATATAAAATATGTTTAGTAGTAGCTTTGGTCGAGCATTTTCAGAGCTCATTTTGTCTTACATCTTAAATACATTGTTTTTCTGCCGTGAGTTTACTAAAAACAATAATGCCTATATTTATGACCGTCTCTGCTGTCACTCAGGCAGAAAACATGATGATGTTAAGTATTATTACCTCTACCAAGGACCTTATGTTTTTGTTTATTAATTAATGAATTAACATGTGTGTATATATACTATATATACAGATGATACAATCAAACATCTGTTTGATTGTTCAAAACATAACTCAAAAAGTTACAAAAAAAATTGGATGACATTTTTAGGATAGGTCAGAAATGGCACAAGGACCAACAGTTGGATTGTGGTAGTGATCCGGATCCTCATCTGGATCCAGAAGATTTTTTTAAGGATTCTTCACCATTATGAGATAGAGCCAAATTCAATGTTTGTCCCTCCAGCGCCACGAATAACACACAGAAAATTTAGAAAAACATAGGATGACACCATCATAGACTCTATCAAACCACAAAGTTTGATCCAGATATGGCCAATATTCCACATGTAGTGATCCAGAATGCTTATGCCACTACTGTAAGGTAACAAATAAAGCTATAGACCAAAGCAACTGACGCCATTTCTGGATCTACATCTAGAAAAAAAAAACGCTATTATAGAAACATTATTTTTTGTGAGTAACATGCTTTATAATAATATGATATGTATGTGAATCCAAATGCTAGCGCTAGGTTTTCATGGTCAAAGAATCCAATAAATTTAATCAATAAATGTAAGACTATTACTTTTGATGCAATAACATTATGGGTGAAATAAGCATAGGTTCAAATGATAATGCTAGGTTTTCACTATGAAGAGAAACTGAGGTGCCTTGGCAGAGGTCTGCGCTCTCTGAGTACTTTGTTCTTCATATTTGCATTTATAAATGTATTCAAGCATGTAAGCCACAGTTAGCATTAAATGTTTGTGAAGAGCCATTGGCAAGTGACCAAATAAAACCTGCTGTAATTTAAATGCAAAGCATCACAAACGCCGAGGAAACTGTTCGTTTGGTCACATGGACCTTAACAGCAACATCCCAATGTGTTCTGGTATCAAGCCTTCATCAGGGAGTCAAATGGATCCAGTCGGGCAGGACATAGGTTTAACTGCATTTTGGTAATTACTCATGCATAGTGTATGTCTATATTGTGAATGTTCCAGGTTATATTTGATTAAACCTTTGCTCTTGTACAGAAAATGCCCCTGTCGTTCTTTTCCACTTATCTGACTTTTCTAACAAAAGGAGAATTCTCATCTTAAACATGCCAGAAAACGCAAAACACAAGTCTTGCAACATCCACAGTCGGGCACACATGACTCCAGCCACACAACCCCGCAACACCGTTAATAATTGTAATAGCAACATTTGTTCACTATGAATTTGTTTCTTGCAGCGCTCAGAAACTTAGAGTCACACAAGTTTGTATTTGACGCCAACTCCCACCGGACTGTTTACAAAAAAGAGATACAGCAGCTACACACAGTAGTGGAACTCCTCCCCTCACCTGGAAGCGAATCCACTCGTTTCAGGAAGAGGGCTCTCCACCTGTAAAAGAGCTGCAGACCTATTGGCTCTTGGAATATGACCAAACAAGGGTATTGTGAACATACACATCCTCCAGCGGATGACATTGTTAACTACAAGGACTAAGTTTTAATGAAATATAAATTGGAACATTGTATGTACAAGAGGAAAAACTAAATTGTAATAAAATCCATGTGTATCCTGACCTACTGGATCATTTTGACACACAGATGAAGGTTTCATGCCAAAACATATGAGAATGTTGCTTTTGAGGTCCACGTGACTATGCCAAAAGAATGAAGGTATTTTGATTTTTTTGTTTTTCTTTGAAATAGTGCCTTGGAGTTTTGGATGTTTTCGAACGCATGTAAGTCCCAGTCCAAAGAACACCTCCAATACATATATTTTGGGTCCAGGAGGCGTTTCTTTTCCACCTTTGTAGTACATCTTTTTCTCATTTGAAACATTTAATATACACAGTCCAACAAAATATGTCATCAGTTGAGTCATTTTGAGGATTGGGGTGCTCCACAAAGACAGTGTTTTGGCAGATCCTCTTAGATATCACTGTCACATTTTGACAAATCCTGATGAATGATCATTGGCACTGTTTTGTAGAACGTAAATGAATTACATCATTGGCCTGAGGAGGTCATTATGAACAAAAGTCGGCGTTTGAAAAAATATTCACCTCTAGCGGTACCTCAGAGTCACACCCACACACACACACACACACACACACACACACACAAAGGTCTTATCTGTGATGTATTTTATTTGGAGTCATGACTGAATTGCATTGGAATGATTGTGTGCTAACTGAGGCGATCCCATACTGAAGATGCTTTCATTGCTGGCCTGTATATCTGCAAATAAAATGCCTCAAACACACATACACACACACACACACACACACACACACACACACTGCAGTGTAATTCTACACTAGTGCCTCTGAGTTAAGCTTGGCTACCAAACACCAAAGAGCATGCTGGGCTGTTGCAGGGCAGGGTGGGACAAGAGAGAATCCAAAGTGCACGCAGGTTGGCAGGCACATCAAAAGGCTTCGCCCTGAACCCTGATACTCAATGTTGCAGATACTTTGCTGAAATAAATAGAAGAAGTATTGCCTGAAGTGTAATGATAACATCCATCAGCACACCAAAGATAGTGGCCTAAGAAATGAAACCCGTAAATTCAAGTGCTTGTTGTCGGGTAAGTTTACTTCTGAATAAAACAAAACACTGGAAGGAAAAGATTCATATTTTGTGCAAGTTGTTTATTGAAGCATGGATACAGGATGGTGATTCATTCAACTAATAACATCCAGATTCTGATGTTTTCAGGGCATTGTTTAACTCCTGTACTCCGAGTTTGCTCTACTATTCTATTGTCTTTATTAGTAGTAGTTTCATCAACAAAAACAGTGCTTGTGTTTTGTGGATTTACCACTCAACATTTTTGAAGCAACTTTCAATTAAACAGCATTGCTGTTTCAACCCTCTGCAACTCAGAGTGTAAGAATCAGACATCATCAGTGGGTAGAGTTCTTTATGCTGTCCACACATCCCATAACAACGCTATTAAATTCAAATAGCAGCTCTCTTAGAACTGCCAAGGGAAATGACCTTGCCACATCAAGACATATGCTCTTAGTCCACTCCAATTTTGCAATGTGGAGAGCTGGCAGGACGATCAAAGGCTTTCCACAAGCTCTGATACTAAATGTTGCTGGTGATCTGTCCACTGGGACAGCCAAGAGAGATTTGTATATAATACAACATCAGCGATATGGCTCCTTCATTCAGGTCTTGAGGTGAAAAATGGACCTGAATGATAATTTACCTTCTCTGCACGTCTTCCTTTGCACACAGCGAGTGTAAACACTGCGAGGTGGTGTAGGAAATGAAGGCAATAGGTAAATAAAGATCATTTTGATAAGTCTGTACTACACAGCAAGCAGTATGATGGTTTCATACTTGCCAGGAAGAAGCCGATGGACATAAAGACTTTAATGCACAGGGTGACCCAGAGTCAAGTGATTAAAAGCACCATAAAGTGCAACATGTTTAGACGGCTGGCCCCAGGCAAGTTATGTGCCTCTTTCTGCCTGACCGAAGTGAAATAAAAACAACACAATCAAGTCAATAAAAATTAACATAATAAATGTAAATGAACAAAGTGACTAAAAAACGGGAAACAAACCAGAAAGCACTCAGCCAAGCTCAGTTTGTCTTCATGGTGGAAACGTACCATTACCATGTGAACCTATGCTCATTTCCTCCATAATGTTATTTCACCAAAAATAATATTCTTCCATTTATTTGACCCTCGTTATTGAATTCTTTGACCACAAAAACCTAGCATTAGCATTTGGAATCACATCCAGTACATATCATCATTAGTTTAACAGTTATTCACAAAAATAGTATTTCCATAATGTTGGTTTTCTTCTGGATTTAGCTCCATAAATGTTGAAGATACGTCAAATCCATGGACACATTACTGAATCAGCAGACTTTCCACGACAATTTTTTGTCAGCTATATCTTTATTTACTACCTTACAGTAGCTATTTGTCCTGAACCCCTGTAAGCATAAGCATTCTGGATCACTATATCCAGAATATTGCCCATATCTGGATCAAACTTTATGTTTTGATAGAATCTATTATGGTGTTATCCTATATTTTGGCTGAATTTTCTGGGTGTTATTTGTGATAAATGTTGAATTTGGCTCGATTTCACAGTGCTGAAGAATCCTTAAAAAATCTGCTGGATCCAGATAATGATTCAGATCACGCCCAGGACCTAACTGATTTTGAACCTATCCTGAAAATGTCATCAAACCTGTTGACAACGCTTTAAGTTATGTTGCGAAACCATCAAACAAATAACAATACATAAACTATCACCAACAAAAACATAACCTTCTCAGCAGAATCATAAGTCAACTGACATGAACAATGTAATCAATGAAATAAATTTTTTAAATTACAATTTAAGGAACAAAGTGAGTGAAAATTAATAAAATTACCCCAGTTACCCCTCTGGGTCCGGGAGTCAGACTCGGTTTCTGTTTTTAAGAAAAGGGTCAAATCTTTCCTTTTTGATATAGCTTTTAATTAATGAGGCTATTTGTGTCTTTTAACTTCACTTGAGTTTTATTGTTATTTTTGTATTTGGTTATCTTACTGCCTTATTTATGTCTG
>JAQQAE010013089.1:0-12891 GCA_029823295.1 Pseudamia nigra | reverse complement strand
ATTACTAAAATGATCCGCGCTAAAGGTGTGAAACGCGCCCAGGCGCGGAACGAACTGCCAGTGTGAGTACGCCCTAAATCTTTTGTACCGTTCAAACATGTGTATGTGACATGCAATGTTCCACATACACTGCAGTTAATGGACAAAAATATTCGACTGCTGTTTTGTTGAAGTTCACCAAAAATTTATAGTCAATGTGTTCCTGTATTTTTAAGTGAATCAATTTCTGATGCCTCAGTGAAAACACATACACTTCAATCAGTAGCCAGTGGTGAACTAAAGACTAAGATGTCCCTTGTGTGAATACCCAACCTTTAACACTCAGTGAGACTGCTTTTATCCTCATATGTGCATTCTCATTATGTAATAGAGATACCTTGTATATTTTGCATGGTGTGGAACTGTATTTGTACAAAAAGAGGTGAAGTCAATTGAGCTACCCAGTAATTGTGAGAACTGTCTCCATTCACTTGTATGAAAACAACTCAATGGAACTAACAAAAGCGTAATACTTCCATTTGACTGTTGTTGTTTTAATAGGCTTCCTTCACATTAGATGTTTTGGGTGGTTACTGCAGGAGGCACACAGGTAATGTTAATACCATTGCTTTAGTTACACTCTCATTGCAGGGGATGCTGGACTGTCCACTGCATCATATGCCAATGAATCTGCCATACAAAAGGAACAGCAGTGGGTTTTCTGGATAAAAAGTTGCCTTAAGTCACTGCAGCCTTTCGCTCAGATTGTGTGATCTCCTACAGCTGTCTCAACATCTCTGTAATGAGCCGGGGTTAAAAGGTTTTTGTCAAACTTTTTGTACCCTGGAGTAACAGTGTAATACCAGACAGAGTATAACAGCACTGAAATCAGCTGGGAAATGTAAACATTGTAGTACCTTTTACTGAGAAAGTCACAGCTCCCTGTTTAATTGCATGTGTTCATGCCAGGCCAGTATGGTGGGCAGGCTGATGTATCACATCAACAGATTGAAGCAACCAATATGGCATCTTAGTATTTACACCTATTGAAACACAGATACACAAACCAAAACCCTGAATGTGACAACCCAGGACATGGAAAGTGGCCAGTGTTAATGAACGCATTTACCTCTAGTCATTTTCCCCATACTGTCATCAAACTGTCTGCTGTGAAATAAGTCATCTTGTAGCCGTTAACCACTTTTGTTACATATTATCATCAGTATCTGCTCGGACATTCCAATCAGACCTGGGGCGTTTTCCAGTAAGACTGTGTGATTTGGTGAAAAAAGTCATACTGCAATTATTTTGCAGTGTTGCAGATGTGATTTGTAACTTTGCCTTGAGTCTGCTTGGTTATGCAAGAAAATGCAGTTTATTAAATAAAAAAATAAAGTAAAAAGATATAAAACCATGCTACAACCTTTATTTTTGAAATGTTTTACTACACTTTAAATCTATCACAACACAGCAGAGGTTTGTTCTTTTCCCTCTCTGCAAGTTCATAGACCCAAACCTTTAAGTTCCCACTTTTTCCAGTTGTGATGCAATTGACTGTGAAACCCATAAATGATTTTCTTCATGAAGTTTACTTTATTTGTATGATTAGGCACATACTGTACTGAAATTAACAGGAAAAGACAATTTATTCATTAATTGCTGTGACTTGTTAGACAGTTATTCACCTAAAAATTTCATCACTGTGACCACCTTGTTCATACATGAGATTACCCATTGTAGATACAGTCAAGAAGACGCTTCTCTTCAAGGCCTCTGTGAAGTAAATGATGAAGTGATATCTTATTGATTCCTCTAGGGCAGCTGACTTTTTGCTCCCCTCCCCCTCTGTGGGAAGGTTACCAGTCAAAGTCACCAAAGAGCCTTGGAGCTGACAGGCAGTCAGTCAGTGCCATTCTCAAAGATGCTTCAGCTGGCAGTAACTGTGAGCTTGAACCTGTCCTGAGATTTGATGGCTCACATTTCATCAGTCAATATAAAACAAAATTATCTCCCCATACAGCTACTAACTGTAACTACCATAGACCAACAAAGTGAAATGTAACAAATCTCACACACTGACTTACACAATATTTCTTAAACCACATTTTATTCCCAATAGAACATAAAGAACATATTAGACGTCGAAACTGAGACATTTTACCATTTCATGGAAAATATTAGCTCATTTTGAAATTGATGGGAGCAACACATCTCAAAAGAGTTGGAACAGGGACAACAAAAGGCTGGAAAAGTAAGTGGCACAACTCAAAAGCAACTGGAGGACCATTTGATGCCTAATTACTGTAGGTACAACAGGTCAGTAAGAAAGAGGCTTTTTAGAGAGGCTTGATTTAGCTCTCTCTCAACTCACACCAGCTTCTCCGGCCTGCATAACGATGCCATGCAGGGTCCATGATTTTCGAGAGGCCCCACACCTACTGTAGCTTCAAGGAAGTGTGCTCAGAAAACTGATAGTGGAGTTTAGTGTACAGATTCCTGTGGGCTTTCCTGTGTTGAAAAGGGAACCTATATTTGTGAACAGGTGTGTGCATGTGTGTGTGAGTTTGTACAGCATTTGTGTAGATTTCTGTATGAATACATGCATATGTGTGTGATAGTGTCACACCAAGGTCTTGGCAATTTCTCATGCAGAGAGATTTCTGCTGAATGCACATTTCCACTCGGGTTTAGTCAATAGTCTGCTTTTTAAAGAAGAGCTATCAATAGCACTTTTCCAGCATCAAGGTGTTAAGACTGTCAGCACATCCACCTGATCTGTCAGCAGTTTTAGGATAATATTGCCAAAATTACTTTGTGATTGTTATTGTAGAAATATGGGTTTTTCTTCACACTGCTATGACAGCACATCAGCTGGTTATAGCTATTAGGCTCAAGGCAGCCTTTCTTCCTAGTGAGCTTTATGTTTGCTCCACTGTTTGATGCCAGCATTTACTTTTGACTCCACATTTTACCCATGACAGTTTTCATTAAATGCTTGCACAGAAGCTCAGCAATGAAAAGATAAACACAAAAGATACCATGACAGCATGGCATGTATGCGCCTGTGCTGTGTAGACAGAGCCCTACCCTAGGAGAATATAACTTTTTTATTGGAGTTATTTATTTTGTTTGCTTTCACCTTTTCACCTTTTTCGATGCCTACTGAACTGCACACTCTTGCCCTTCCAAAGAAACTAATCTAATGTAGCTAAGAAAGCACATTTATTTTTTACAGTCCTTTTTGACGACCCATTCACCTTGTTGTACTCACCCCAGTTGGATGTGCTGTGAAAGCCAAAGAAAATGGTGATATTGTAAAAAAAAAACACCTAAAACAAATATGTTTACACACACATAATGTGAAGCCATGAACTAAATACACTGGTAACTAATTAGAGCCTGTCTCGTGCAGAAAACCTTTGGGCTTTGACACCACATGCGTCATGGGAATCTTGCAGTTTGAGGAGTGGGTAGTTGTTTATGGACGAGATTTATGAACCGAGGACAAACTCACCTCCATCAGTATGGTCAGCACAATGCTTGTGCAGTTAAAAAGAACAGCTATGCTCAGGAGAGACCAGGGGGGCAAAACAGGTAGAGGTATGGCATGCAGCACTGCCCTGGCACAGTAGCTGAGGGGACCAGAAACAGATGGAAGTGTGAGATTTGCATTCAGGCAGCTTCTACTTTTGGCTGTACTCTGCCCTGGGCTATGTCATTTGCATTGAAAAATGTTTCCTTCTTCTCTCCTTGAGCAATATGACTCACTAGGGCCTATAGGCACAGATAAGTTGTGAAGGGCTGTGCAACGATATGCCTGGATCGATAGCTGCACTGCTCAAATCACTCACACCTGACAAGAATGCATACAGTCAGGCAACAGACTTTATATTGCTATTCTTCTGGCTTCACTCTTCTTTCAGCCGAGCAGTTTTAATGACAAGAGATCAGTTTATCATTACAAAATGTGTTGACAAATACCTCCTTATTTTGTTTTCATGTGGGTTCAGATCATTTTTGTTGTTTAGATTGAGATGAATGACCCTGTATCACAGAGGTTTGCAGCAGACTAATATTTTGAAGCCTTTTTGCTGTTGACACCACTGCAAATGACAATGAGCTCAGTAGACGTAAGACTGTATGATAGAGCAGCAGGGCATTAAATGAGCATTTTAAAAGATGATGAACATGTGCTTCAAAGGAATTTTTATTCTGGCTTTGTTTACACATTTATATTTACATATATAATTATGTTTCTATGTTAATTTCTTTCTTGCCGTCACTCCTTTGGCCAGCGTGGAGTACTCAATTGCCCAGTTTTATTTTATTAATTGTAATATCACCAGAAGATTTTTTGATTTCTGCAGTGTGTAACATAATGAGGTGTTTTTATCCACTCAATCCTCTGAATCTTTATGCCACATGAGGTAATACAGATGCTGTAAACTACCCACTATTATATTTTGGTTGTGGCTTGTTCTTTGTCATTTTTTCTTTCTTTCTCTGTGGAAACATAATGGTTTGCATGACTGCTGAATACAGATTGTCGGCTCGACTCTGCAGGGCCGCCTTCCCAATAGTTCTAAGCCACAGCATTTTGTCCACAATATTTTCCTGGCGTGTTTTGTTTGTCTGTGAGATGCCCATCATCTGAGTAACTATTGCCGCTGCCACTGGCATTGCAAGCCTTACTGGGTTTTAGCAGGGGGACAGATTTAATTAGCGTAGATGGGACTCTCCTACACGTTGGATTCTGTCATATTATCACTCACTTGGGGGAGCACAATCTTTCACTGGCAGCATCAACACATGCCATGTGATAGCTGTGGCAACAAGATTTTCCCCTGTGATGTCAGAGTGCATTTTTAATAGCCAGTTTAGGGCTTGTTTTTATTTAAAAAGCCAGGGGTGATTATAGTAAGCCGCAGGCATGACAGATAATAATTTGACAGTGCTCAGGGGCATGTTAAGTTTCAAGTAACAAGACAATAGGTGCAGATCTTTTTCCTCTGTCCTTGCAAAAGTTCCTCTTAGTAAGTATATCAGCACTTATCCTGAATAAAGTTACTGCAATTTACACAAGTTAGCATAACTGTCAAAAGTATTACGGCCCCAAAACTCTTGAAACCTTCTAGAATTCGCATTGGCAACATTTACAACCTATAAAGCCATTTTTGGACAGAAAGAAAAAAAAATCTGTAGAAAATTTATTTGGATCAAATCAAGCGGGTAACACAGAACAATAATTAGGATTTTTATTTTTGAGATGTTTACCTCACCTTGATTCAGCCCATTTGTTTGTTATTTTGTACAGTGTTGTTCATTTTGTTTATTGTTTTGAATATTTTTTGTTCATTTCCTGGTTTATTTCATTCACTTTTAAGAATTTTGCTTACTTTGCTTGAATGCTATTTTTCATTGTTGTTAATTATGTGGATTATGTATTAAGTATTTTGCAGTATTTGTTCATTTTCTTGCTTTTAGTAATTTACTTAACTATTTTGTTCATTGTGTTGATCAACTTGTTCCTTTTGTATTCATTTTCATTCACTTCATTTATTATTTTAGTCATCTGTGTGGATTTTTTATTTTCTTCATTTATTTTTGTGTTTTGTGTATTGTTTTGTTCAGTTCAGTCGATTTTTTTTTTCCATTTTTGATATTTAATCTTAATCATTTTGTTGATTTTTTTTTTTTTTTTTGCAATTTTGGCTTCATTTTTTGTTCATTATTTAGTCAATTTTTTCTTGTTTTTGTTGCTTTAGTGCCTATATTTGTTCATTTCGATTTACCGTATCACTGGCCCTGGAGTCACAGGTTGCTGACCCTTGCTCTAGATAAACCTGCAGAAAAATCTACCAGACTTTAGGGAGGGCACATTTGCATGCTTGGATAGCAAAGAACTATTTCACTCCCCCACCTCCAACCAGTCTGCCTCCCCTTCCCCTTCTTGAAATTAACTTGTAATGAGGCAGTGAGCACTCATCGTTAGTCTAACTGTGCTAATGTTTGGGTACCTTCCAGGGCCTCAGCGCCATTTGAGCCTAATACCTCAGCTCCACGTGCCAGAGAGGAGCTCAGAGGCCTTCCTGTGGCACTGACAATTCCAGCGGACCGGACTGAATCAGAAGACCACAGCAGAGAAATTGTCAAGGAAAGCTCCAGCTCAAGGGACATCTCTGAAGGTATGTACAGAATGAAATTCTATTGACAGGAAAGTGATGTACCTTATATTGTAGATCAGGGGTTCAATTTCATACCAAAAAGATTAAAGCTAGGCTTACCAGGGGATTTAGACTCATTCCACCTATTTATTATAGTGTTCACATTGTGGACAGATCTGATAGAAAATCAACTTGGCCTCCACAGTTGCGTAAACAGAACTGTGAGCCAGAAGATAATGACAATGGAAATATAGGTTATGTCTGAGTATTTTGTTAGTACTGAACATAGCATCTTTTGACCTTGATCAAAGGCGACAAGAACACCATATTACAGGCCTACGGTCATCTGATGGTTCATTGATTCCTCTGGCGTAAGAAGCTATACACGCCTACAACACACATAAATACATACACACATACGTACACAATGCTTTTGAACACATACGGACATGATGCACACTGGCTCACGCATATTTCTGTGCCATGATTTGATTTCTACTCAGACATGACATGAATCCAATTAATTCAGGATGAGGATCAATAGAGAGCCATTTCCATGAAGGAAAATTGCTTTTGGATTTTGGCTCAGTCAGCAGTGCTGCTGTTATTTGAAGGTGGCTCAGAAATGAGAGATTTAAAGGAACTCAACAGTGCCACACACTTTTATGTCACATCATAAGTAATACATTTAACAGTTCTGCCAAATCTAAAAAATACAGGAAGAAAAATTCTGACGAGTTAAAACAGGATACGAGACATTTTACTGTTCTTAATAAGAAATAATTTTACGATCTTAGACGTTGCATATAAACCACAGAGCACTGCAGTTACGTGCTGTTGTATTCACTATTGTGCTCCAGCGGTTTTGAATAAAGGTGCACATGTTTTCTGTATACTTGTCCTTTCAGTGGATTATGATTACGCTATCTGACTTTGCTTACTGTGAGTTTCTATTCTACATTCAGAATAATTTGGACAAATAAACATATTATAATGTTACTGTATATCTGTCAGTGTCAGCAGTGTCATCGTGACCTGTGAATGAGTCTATTGCAGTGTCATTGTGTTGCATTTGACAAAAGTTAGATAAACGTAAAAAAGCACAGTGAGAAACTTCTGGTTTGCCATGCTTGACATAACAAACCATGTTCCCAAGAGGCCCAGTCACTTTGCAGATATGCTGATAGTCAGGCTTATAGCCCAAATCCAGTTGTTTTCTCCTTTTACTGAATCCTTTCTGAATGCACAAGGGAAGGAAAGGGAACAAGATAGAAGGAACGTTTGTGTTGCTAATCCTCTTTTGTAGAAAGACAGTTGCTCTTTGTTCATCTGCTGGATTGTGTCCAAGGTTATTTCAAAATTTAGACTAAACTCTGCAGAATAATCCTTGACAGAATACACATCTTCAATCAGATTAATTGAAAACAGTGATTGTTGCTGTTGAGGGCTTAGGAGAAAGTGTTGCAAACAAATCGCACTTTAAAACCAAATCAATAAAGCTCACTGAGCTAAATTAGGCTGAAACACTCTCAAAGCAGTTAATGACAAACCCTGCCGAGCATGGAGATAGAATGGGTCAATAGCTCAAACAAGCTAGATACAATCCTGTAGCGTCACATGGACAAAGCTATTATGGAATCATGCACAAAAGATGTGCCAGATATTCCTGAGGAAGAAAACCTTTAAATGCAAATGATACAATAAGCATGTAAATATTCAAACACTGTGTACATTTCTAACCAGAGGCTAGATGATCTGGTGTCTTTTATCTATTCTGCTTTGCCAAAAGGACTCAGGCAATGCAGTGCCAAGTAGTGTAGAGCAGCACATGCTTGCCTGCCTCTTCATTTGTTTCTGAGAAACACAAAAGGATGATCTACAAACAGGAGCTTAGGTGAAGCTATCAAAACAGAATTGTGGAGCAAAATACAAGAAAGGGAGCAGTCTTTTTTTTTTTTTTTTTTTACAAACTGTTTATTGTGATTCCACTGTGTTTTGCCTACAGTATGTGAGGCTGAGAGTGAGCCACAGACAGTGGAGGCTTCAGAGGTGATCTATGATGATGTTCCAAGTGAGGATCCACTCTCTCCTGACGAAGGTTAGAAGATCAACCAGGAATGTTCTTGTACAGTATTTCTATTCAGACATATCTCTCTGGGATTTCAGATGTGTATTTCTGTGTTTATGTGTTGAGCAGATATGATCTACGAAGATGTTCAGAGAGACAGCAGACCTCAGGATGGATGGAGCTCAAGTGAATTTGAGAGCTATGATGAGCAGTCTGATAATGAGAGCAAACTACCAACACGGAGCAAGGTAGTGTGAACCAATGGCCAGTAAATCAAACCATCTAGTTTGTAATTTTAAATTACATCATGATTGTTTGGGCTGTTTTGGTTGTTCTTCAGCACTTTAAAAATAATCAAGGAGAATAACACATTTCCTATCCCTGTAACCACAAACCTCTTTATTAATGTATAGAACCGGCAGGAAACTATAAAGACCATGAAATATATATTACTGTCTGGGCTTGATACTTTCATTGTGGGATGAAAGTAAACAAGAGGAATCTCTGTCTGAAAGCCTCAGTTCTCTTTGCCTTTTTGTGCCAAGGCTGCTGTTCATCAATGCTTTGCAGCAGAGCTACACAGAGTCGGTCTTCCACATGATGGCACTGTGTGCACATTCACACTGTGCTGCTTTCACGTCATGCTTCAGTATCTTTTAACGCACAGGAACCTTTGTAGACTGAAAGGAACTTGAACACTTACTAATAAAAATATTTTTTGCTGACCAGAATCATTATTAATGTATAGATTTGTCCTTACCTTTACATATTTTTACATATAGACCATGTTTCAAATGAATATCACTCAACTGTAATCCAACAAAATCCTGATTGAAATGAGTTCTGACTGAAAAACAGAGGTTGAAGACAAAAGAATTTGTATTGGGAGGCAAAATGAGTTACTTGGGTATTTCCAGGGGTTATGGTGTGAAAATACCCCACTGTTGAGACTGTCCCAGGCCAAAAGGAAGAATTCAAATATACTGGGTGAACAATTAGTAAAGAATACCAGATTTACTTGCATACTTGTGTTTTGTGGTAATATAACCTTTATCAGAAACAAGTTGACCCAAATGTTAAATTGTTCCCCAAGTTCTGCTTTCATTCACTTCACTGCCTAAACCGAATACCCTCTGACAGAGTTTGATTCTTTAATATTTGTCTAAGCTGACTGCATCCCTACCCCATCCTTCTACAAATCACTGGCCGTTCAGTCTCACATGGCATAACCCTTTTGACCAAAGCGGTGCTGCAAGCTTTTACTCTCTGTGCTTACGATTAATTCCTGACGTTGCATCCCTTATTTTGCCTTGATCACTATCCCTGTATTTCCCTTTTCTATTTCCTCTCCCTCTGCAATTTTTCTCCTCTGTTTTGCCCCTTGTGGCTAAATGCAACCTGCCCCCATGACCCACCCCACCCAACTGTAGCTGTCCCCTGAAGTGCGTCGGCTGAGGGAGCGGTGTGCCAGGACCAAACGTGAACTGGCTATGAAGCTAGCTGGCAAGCACAACTATGACATCAAGGTATCTTACCTGCAGCAAGTGTTCAAAGTTAAAATATATCACAGTATTTCTACTCAGAGCACAAATCTTTCTGCTCAAATCACTGTTTGCCAATAGGATTGATGATCACCTTGAGCTGAAATATGCTGTGTTGTGTGTTCAGCTGATTCAAAGGCTTTGTTGACTCTTGCACAATTCTTCTCAGCTTTACTTTGGACTCCACTGCCTTTGCTTCAAGGCTCCCAGGCAGTGTCATTCTGTTTTTAGATGTTTATTACCAAGATGCATTTATGGGACAGATGAATTATTAAGTAGTCATATGCGTATTTATTTCCATAAACATCAGCACAGTTTGCCCCCAATTAATGACCTACTTTCCTAAAGTAGCATCATTTAAAAATACTACTACCCTGCGTGTATTCTTGGTCTGTGGAGTCTGGTTGCAGGGCCTCTGTGATGCTCAGGGTGGAGTTTGTGGTCAGCTGAATTCTCTCACACTGAGCAACACAGCTCTGTTAGTCTGATGTGAGGCTCACTCTGTTACCATAATCTCTCCATGATATGCTCATAGACTCTCTGATTAGAGGCTGTACAGCGACCCACAGAGAGTCGCAGATGGTGAGATTCATGATGAGCCCAGTGAGCGCCACTTCTCTCCATCTATCTCCAGAGGAGCGCCATAGGTTATCGAGTCTCCACAGCATGCCGGTTGCATCGTGCTCTAATGCTGCCCCCTTGTTTGTGTCTGCTCCTTCCAACAAGGTTCAGCAACTCATGAAGGCGGCAAGAAGCGGAACAAAGGATGGGCTCGAAAAGACCAGAATAGCCGTCATGCGAAAGGTTTCCTTCCTTCACAGAAAAGATCCCTTGGGTAACTTGCAGTTGTAATCTCTCTGCATTTTAACTATCTGTTGCACTGTTTTAGAAATATGTGGTGGCTGGTGAGCTTGGATCTGTGCTCTTCATAGTTCACTCTTTGAATTAGAAGCAGTTGCTAGCCAAGGTGGAAAGCCTTACTTTTTCCGACAATAATCTCCTCAGGGAGAAATGAAGGCAAAGGTCTCATGTTTCATATCTTTGCTACGTAACATAGGCAGGTTTCGCAGACATCAGATCATCCTATCCAATAAAGTTTAGGTATGAGTACATACGAGTGTGCTCACAGGTGTAGATTTCAGCCAGGGGATGGGGGAGATTCGCTCCCTTCAATATTTGCAAAAAGTCCATTTTCCATTGGTGAGTTTGTTCATTGTTGCACATTGTTTTCTTGACTATTTTGTTCATTTGTACTCATTTTCATGTTCTGGCAAAATCTGCTCCCTTGGTTGCGCCGTATAGGTGAACGACCACAGCAACAGAGACAGATTAGGGAACTTTTATTGGAATATTGAGCAGCTCTATGACTATAGATACCAGATTCACACCTCAAATAGATCTCAAACTCATTACAAAGAGGTAAGGAGGACGTTGCTATTTTCAGGTGTTGATCGAGGGAAATCTGCACAGCATTGTATTTCTCTGTTGTCTTCTAAAGTATTTAATTGAAACACTGAAAGCTTCTGGTGTATGTGTCTTTACGGTTACGGGTGAAGTGGGTATCCTTTTTTTCCTGTTTGAAAGTGTTGAATGTCTTTGTGCCAATGCAGAGAATAAAACGTCTTGGATCATGTTTTCGCAGACACATTTCAGTATGCCTCCTCTTCTCATATAGAAATACAGTAGTGTTTGAAAAAAAAGGAAGTTCTCCTCCTTCATGGTCTCTCTTTCCCTCTGTCTCTACTTTCCCTATCGTTTCTCCATTCTCTCTGTCTCTCAGTATCTTTTTGGGAGAGTACCAAAGTCTTTTTATATTTTAGAGGTAATAAACTTAGTGTGTCGCAGTGTGTCTCTAGCTGCAGTGAGATGTGAAGGCTGCCTCTCTGCTTTGCCATTCTTCTCTCTCTCCCTCTCTCTCTCTCTCTCTCACACACACACACACACACACACACACACACACACACCCCCACACACACACACACGGAGGCATATACTGTGTCTTTTCAAAACCTTCCTCTATCTTTGTGCTTCTTTGTGTCTATATGTGTACAGAAGAGGAAGACGATGCAGGATACTTGGACGTAGCCATGTCCGAAGTGAAGCATCCTCCGCCACAGCTGAGCCCCATGCCAGAGGGGCTCACCAGCCACCAGGTGCTCCCAACAGAATTATTCCCTAATAAAGAAAGACTCTTATGCATTATTAAAGTATAGTCAGTGGTGGGTAGAGTACACAGAAGCAGTACTTAAGTAAAAGTATTATTACTTTATAATTATAATGACTCAAGCAGAAGCAGTTGAGGCCGGGTATAGTTTTAACACTTTTTGCTTCAGTCCCTGTAACCCACTCAATTTTTGAGCTACAGTTCTCCAAGTTTTACAAAAAATACACATATTTGTTTTTGACAAATGGCACCAGAGGCCACACCATAGAATATTCCTGCTATACTCAAATTCAAAATGAGCTGATATTTTTCATGAAATGGTAAAATGTCTCAGTTTCAATATCTTTATGTTCTTTTTATGAAATTTTATCTACATCTCAACTTTTTTGAAATTGGGGATTCTTTTTTAAAATATCAGCAGGCACGGCTTTTCCACTGCCTATGCACACTGTAAAATTAAGAATATTAAGCCCTGTGGGACTACATTACAATGTAAAGTTATTTCCGCATTGGCCTCACTCAACAGCCCCGGTCGTTGCCCCTTGGTACAAATTTATAAACAAATTTGCGCATTGCTTATGCGTTAAAATTTTTCATCTAATTAATCATGCAAATGAATTAATCTGGATTAACACGTTAGTTTTGATAGCCCTATGCATGATATATATTGCATTCAAACACATATTTTAGTCAAGTTTTTATTTCCTTGATTTTAAAAAAATCATTTTCATGTTTATTTTGTTTGTTGAATGCAGCCGTGAGGGGGGGCACAAGCCAGTGTTCTTTCTCACACTGGTCCCAAGCCCAGATAAATGCAGAGGGTTGTGTCAGGAAGGGCATCCAATGTAAAACCTATGCCAAGTCAAACATGCGAATCATTAATATGACTTCCAAACCAGATCGGTCGAGGCCCGGGTTAACAACGACCACCATCAGTGCTGTTAACCAACAGGGTGCTGGTGGAAACTGGACTAC
>JAQQAE010013088.1:0-12893 GCA_029823295.1 Pseudamia nigra | reverse complement strand
AGAGGATAGGGTGAGATGGAGGCAGATGATTCACTGTGGCGACCCCTGAAGGGAACAGCCGAAAGGAAAAGAAGAAGGTCTCCGAAGTATTGCACTCAATGCCATTTTAACTAATAATGTTATTACTATTACTACTTCACCTGCCAGTGGTCGTACAGTAATACAATGGCTAATTGGTGTACCTCCATTATTACATTCCATATGATGTTGACATATAGTTAAATACTGAGCTAAGCAAGTAATATTTCTCCTTTCAACACTAAAAGATCTCTGACAGTAATGTGACCTTGCTTACTTGGGACCTTGGTGCTCCATACTCTGGAACTGATTGAGGCAGACGTGGAGCAGCTCCCTCACTTGGATGGTTGGCTGTGAACAAATGTCTAGAAAATCAAAATTTGTGAGAGCCATGTTTAGATATGTTTTGCTTGCACTGTCAGTATTCTTGCAAAATAATTTTATTTTCATGCTGAAGAAACATTCTTCATCATTATAATTGAATGGCTTCCATCTCTATTTCAAAAATGTCGAGCAGTGTATTGTTAAGAGTGTTTGGAATAATATCTCTCACGGGTCAAAGTGCATTGATGTATATATTGTGTAAGGCTTGGGGCTCTACGGATCATCTCTCCCACATAGTTCCAGTAAATGTAAGAGTTCAGTCAACTTGTCACTTTAAATTCAGACTTGGAACATGACTTTACAGAGGTCTGATTTCACGGATGAATATGTTTATTTTATGAATAGAGCTGCTACAATGACACCTTCTTTTAGTGTTTTGATAGTATTTCATCCACTGCAAATGCCTGAAAGACTTATTCAAAGTTTCCAGTGAAGCTTTTTTTCATAAATTGGAGAAAATAAGCAGTGATTTGAGTCTGTTGCAAATACAGCTGAAAATGGATCCATCATTTTCTCAGCAAAACAGTTTAATGTTAGTTTCAATACATAACTTATCTTGGTTTCAAAGTTGAATCACAGGTTTTCTTTCAGGTTTTTTGAGTGGAATAAAAGACAAAAACAAAAAAAACTTCAAATAGAGTTTCTGAATGTTCATTTCTCAGTAAGCTTCACAGGTTATACAGAATTACACAAACAGGCTGCAGTGATAGTTGTGTGTTTGCATAGCCTTTGGGAGGAATAAGTATTACCACATTGAACTTGCTACAGTATGTTGAGTCACATTAAGCTCAGTAGAACATTTGCTTGCCAAGAGCTACAGCACAAATGTGGTGTGCATGATGCAAAGGCCAACTGTTCATAGTTATGGTGTTTGAAAAGCATGGGGAGACATAAATACTTATTTCAAACACAAAATGTTGCATTTATGTTTTTCTTTTCCTAATAGGGCCTGGTCAAAAGAGAACTATTTAGCACCACATGGATATTAGCCTGTTTGTTTAATGGACCACAGTGTGTGCCATGGGTTGAAGTGGAAACGAGTGAACATTTAAAGAGAAAGGAAGAGAACTCGAGGCTAATTCAAAGCATCACAAGAAATACTTTGAGCAGCTTATAATTCATGGATGATTGTTAACCCTGGCCTGTATTCAGCCTCATCGGTGCCCTCGGCTGCGCAGCATTAAGCCACATTGACTAAAGCTCTCCGCTCACACTTGATCTAAATTTCATTAGCTGTAATACCGTGATTGTGCTTGCATGGCTCGAAGGGGCTTGTTTGATGACTCTTATTCATCACGTCCAGTAGAAAGTGGTGCATGTCACTGTGAGGCAGGTGTTCAACAAGTCACATAGTGTAGGCTAAGCACAACCTAGTGTGTTAGGCTCATTTAATAACTGCATTTTAAAGGTATAATATGTAACATATATGATGAAGCTAGTGGTATCAATGACTTTTTTTTTTACAGAGTGTGAATGTTTACACATAGGGAAGGAGGTTCCTACTGCTGTGTGTGTGTTGGAGCTTGTTTTTTGGGAAACAACAGTATTTTGTTGATAATAGACATCTTCATTTGTAAGCTAGTAGTAGCAAGTGTTAAGAGTTGTAGTTAAAAGCTGCTTATCTTAGAACAAGTTATGATGCAGACTCTGGAAAGTCAAGACCTAGTTCAGACCACATACTGTACACATTGAGGGCATTGTGGGAAACAAAAATCAACATGGTTACAGATTACATGATTCCCCTTGTAGGCAGAATAAAGAAACCAGTGAAAAGTCAAAGTCAAGAGTTGAAAAAAAGGTTTTATGGGTATTTTTGTACAATTATGATGTTAACAAATGAATCAGAAATGTAGTGGTATCTCTCTAACTATAGTCTTAAATGGTCTTGAAATAAAACTGACAATGAGCCGAGACCGAGGCATTGAACATGTTGACTACTACAATATTAGCGAGTGTTACATTCATAATATTTCAGAAAAGAAAAGAAAAGATGTCTTCTACTCAGAATTCAGTGCACAGCGTGTTATTATGAATCTAGGCAGCTGACACAGTCATGTATTCAACTAAAAAATGAAACAAAAAAAAAAAATAAAACAAATGACAGCTCTCAGCACACATACTCCAACAAAGTAAATGTAGACAGATATATTCTTCCTATATTAGGTTTATTTTCTCTCTAATAAAGAAAATAAATGAGTTTAGATAAATGAGTTTTGTAGTGTCAGAAATACAGTATATCTATGATGACATGAGGCTGTAACCAGATAATATTTAATCTCAGACAGAACTGCCTGACTGTTGACAAAGCTTAAAACCCAACCAGAAATTATTGCTTTTATGTATGAATGATGAACACGTCTCCTCTTCTCTTTATTTGTACAACTCAGCTATTATTTCCTTTATAGTATGACAGTGGTACCAAAAACACAATTAAATAATTCATTATTTGTGGAATGAATTGTCATAAAATAGGTAATTGTGACAGCTCAGAAGAAAACTGGTGCATTTAAGTAAGCCTGTAAACTATGACAATAAAATTCATCACTGCACATAGTATACATGCTCCTGTAAAGACATCACTATAGGCTTCAATATATTTTTAAAAAATATATAAAAATTACAGAATACTTTGAATGTTTGTGCAGCACCACCTGCTCACACAGAACAAGACTTTACTTAATTACACTTCACCTAGTGTTGACATATGCAACACATTATCATAACCCCTTTAAAACTGACTGTGAAGTCAGCAATGCTGCTGTTTATGAAGAAGCCTACACAGACTAGCATGCATACAGTGACTTTCAGTGACCTCTACTGAAATCAGCTCTGAAAGCTGAGCTTCCACGGAATAAAATGCATTTTATAACCACATTGGAAAATCATCTTTTACCCATATGTATATTTAAATATGTATATATATATAAATATATATGTCAGAATGAAAAAACAGACTATACTTTAAATATGCAGCTTGTCATTTGTGCTGCCTAGAAATCAACAATATCCTGCCTCACTGTTTCCACACTAGTGGCTCTCAGTTTCGTCCTCATGTATGACAGTAGAGTGGATCAGAGTGGATGGTGTGAATTCATCCCTCTGATGGCGTGAGTTTATGCTTTGCCGTCACCATTTCTGCTTTTTGCAAGGACCATGTCTGGTTGGGAAGGTGGAGCTGGGGAAAGCCATTAGAGGAAAACCAAACTTGCCCAGCTCATACTAGACTGAAGCATAGAAGTAAAGAGCTCTGCTTCTTCATGCAGATGTTTTCATGAAACAGTTATTCAGCATTCACTTTATTTTTTATCAATGTGCCTTTTTACAGCAGCAAAACGTGTTGACGTAGAGACAAGAGGAAACAGATGAAAGTGTTACTTTGCTGACAACTACTTTGAGTCTAGCAGGATGGAAGTGTAACATTGCTGCAGCACTCTGATGTTGTGATGCAATCAACAGTTGGATTTCACTTGTTTGTTTCACTGCCACTACCTGACTGAAATGATACAACAGTAAACTTTATGAAGCATTCGTGCTACAAGTTGTTTTGATGATCTTCTTAGTTTAACCAAAGGTAGAGGTGGTTTTGTCATTAAATAGAAACTCTGAAAGTCTGACTCCGCAGATAAGCAAGGTTTATCAGTGCACAATGCAGATACTTTCCGAACAAACATTCAAGTCCTTCAAGATGCACAAAAGCATGTTTTCAGATGTATACATAGGCTGAGTGATAAAATAATAATTACAGTTATGATGTTTGTGTTATAACAGGTATCATTGTTGCATCATTTTATGTCGTTCACATCTTATTGCATCTTTTAGTAGATTGCTTTCACCTGGTTAAACCTTTTACATTGTGTTTGTTTTTAGCTTTTTTTTTTTAAAAGATTGCTTTCATGTATTCTAAATTCTTTGGAATTGATTATACTATTATATCAGTGATAACTGTATTTTGAATCCTGTTTGTTACCTCCATCATAGAAGTTATATTTTCATGTAAATCTGTTAGCAGGATCATGTAAAAACTACTGCAGGAATTCCCATGAAGATTGGAGGAAGGGTAGAGCTAGGGCCAAAGAAGAACCCATTATATTTAGGCATGGTTCCAAAAAGCAGATTTGGGAATTTTTTAAATCACATTCCTTAAAACTGCAAAATACAGCATTTTCTTACATTTTGTAAGTTATTAGCAGACAGTGCATGGTTGGCAAGCAATTTGGTAGCTCAGTGGTTATGGTGTGTGCCAGGTGCAGGGGGACCAGAGATTGATTCTTGGTTGGAAAGGCTTTTTGTGTGAAGTTTGCACATTACCCCTGTATCTGATTTGGCAGATTCAACATATTTTTACCTCAGCTAAGGAGGTTATGTTTCACATCAGTTTGACAATATTTGTGGAGCTCCAGTACAGTAATGAATGGAGGTTGAAATGTGATTACCACCAATGTGTAGCTGAGGAAATGTAGATTCAATAGGCATCAATCAAATTTGTTAAACCTGACCAGAATTGTGTATCTATAAAGGACAAAAAGTCATATCATAACAAATATGAGATCCAATTTTTCTTGATGACTCACGATCTATTCCAAATGATATACTGTATATAGGTTTTCAGAGTTGACCAATTATTGTTACTTATTTCTGGCCTATGGCTGATACAGGTTATAAATCCAGATCCATTCCATCATTATGGAAAATTTTACTCTTTTTGTTGAAAATAAAACAGAATAAAACTACTGACCTGTTTTCTACAAAATTTGTTACAACCGTTGTACTTAGACCAAGATATAACCCATAAATTTTGTTGTGAATCCGTTCAAAAGGGTAGAACCAGAAATATTTTTTCTTTCTTTACACATTGAGAGATAGTAATTTTTGTTTTTACATTTTCAACAATTTAACAAATATTATATGCATCTTGATTAAAATAATCATACATATTTAGGAGAAAGGTTTCTATGAATACTTTCAATTTGGCACAGATCCAATTAACAACCAGGATTTTGTGGATTCACATGTATACTTTCCATCTGTTGTACAATAACAAATAAGAACAAACAAAGATAGCCTTGAATCTATCACCAAAGCTGAGATAATGGGGATTCAATTTGGTGTAGCTATGATATTGTAATTTATATTCAGTCGAATATGATGTATTTTTATGCTGATCCAGACCTGTTGGCAGAGTGCATTATAGGCCTTGATGGAGGTGTGCTCTCAACAATGCCATTCTAGTAGTGCTGTTAATAATGTCTTTTTTAATTTTTTTTTTTTTTTCATATGCAGCACCTGGACATGGAGTGAGCTTCACTGACACATGCCATATTTGAACCATATGAGCAGGTTCCCGTCTAAAGTCCCAGAGACCAGAGCGTAATATCTGACTATTTTAGAAGCATAGCACCATTCATCTCCTTTCATTACTGGCAATGTTTCCTTTCCTTGTTTCTATAATTGTTTGTCAGACCGATATTGATTTACTTTCATTGATTCATTCTTGTGTGCTGTGATTCATTTGGCAGTGTAACTGTGTAGTAACTGCCTTGGCCTAATTGATGCATTTTTACTTATGTATAAGCTGAAGGTGAGAATTTACTGCAGGGACCTGAACAAGATTAACAAGGTATGATGGGAGCAGATGAGGGTCCAGACTAAAGTAAACAGTTGTGTTGCACATGCTGAGCCGCTGTACTCAACATGCCACTAACACCACTCTGCCAAATGTTTTCAGTGGAGGTGATGTCTAACAACAACAGACACTGCATTTGTTTTAGCCAGGAGTACGACAGCCAATATCATTAATAAAACACTTGTAAAACACCCCGGTGCTACACAGGAATAATTAATGTTATGATGACAGGCAGTCTTTTCTTCATCTCTCTGGGATAAAAGTGTGCTTGACTGGAAACAAATGACTCAAATCCCAGTTTAATCCCAGCTCTGAGATGGAAAATATGCATACAATGAGAGAGTAGGTTAAACACATGAGTGTCATAATGATTCGTACGAATCAAATGAATGTGTGTTAAAACAGACAGTAAACACTGTGGTAAGAAAATGAGCCAATGAGTCAGTACACATGTGTAATAACAAAGTCCCCGAACTACTCAGGCAGGTAGTGACAGGAAAAGCTATTATTTCAGCATTTTAAGTAGACATGCTCAAAGAACACAGAACAAATAACAGAGTGACCACATGCATCACTGTGACAGGAAAAATAAATATTAGTGTGTGCACACCTTTTTATTACTAAGAACAGAGTGCCCTGTTTCCAAACTAAGGCAGCAAAAAATGGTGCACTCTTTAAAGTTTGAAACAATCTTGGTCATCGCTCTATTTTTCTCCTCTGAGACCTTTCTGTATGTTTCTGATGATCATATTTTTTAATGAATGTCTCAAAAAGTGGGTGGTTCCATTAAAATTATGCTCCACAGGGATATGTTGCCACTTGGTCAGTAAAAACATTCTATGCTGAGGGAACACAATTATGTTTGGGGGTGTACCAAAAATAATGTGAAAATGAGCATAACTTTTATTTGGTGACACAGATTATTTAACTTCCACATGCTCTTAGGGGTAGTATTCCTATGTATTAATATTGTACTATATTTAGTTTTACCAGTTGTCTGCGAGTGAACATCACATAGGTAGATGGGTTTCACTGTGTGATCTTGCTGGAACTGGACTGTGGTCACACTGTCACACAGAAGATGATGGAAAACTCCGGGGACCAAAGAAGGGTGTAAAATGGACTGATGGTTGATGCTCAATTTTAAGGTGGAATTCTGCTCTGATCTGCTAGAGGAACAAATGCACAAATGATGGAATGAGGCCTCTTTGTATAAAGGAAGGGAAACTGTTACAATTTGCACAGCCTACATTATGTTAATTCATGAAAAAGTTATCCACATTTTTGCATTACTTTTAGCACCATTTAATCAGTCAGTTAAAGGTGGTCTTTAGAAGGACTTATGTGGCTATATTAAGTGTGTGTTGAAGTCTACCTTGTGCTGAAAACTAAAGTTAACATTTTTTGATTGTACTTCTAAGAAAATAGTGCTGTATAATGTTGCAAAGTAAGAAGAGCAGAATAGGTCCTGAGGAAGTGACCATGTTAACATTGCCTTATTTTGTGGAAAGCTTAGGTCACTTTCACTAGCGATACCCAGGCCTGATTACTGCCAGACCATAATCAAGAAATCACTTAAATAGAACCTGTGAAGTAGGGTTAAAGACTGCAAAATTCAAAAACCGATGAGAAACAAAGTCATTAGCATGTCTGAAAAGGGTTACAAAGCCATTTCTAAAGCTTTGGGACTCCAATGAACCATACTGAGAGCTACTCTCCTCAAATGTAGAAAACTTGTAACAGTGGTAAACCATTCCAGGAGTGGCCAGCCTATCACGATTACTCCAACAATGCATGAAACACTCATCAAGCAGGTCACAAAAGAACCCAAAACTGCAGGCCTCACATATTGCAGTTCAGGTCAGAGCACAAAGGCTCATCACATTTGCAAAAAATTAAAAAAAGAAGATTCCCAAGGTGTGTACAGTTGCATCTGGCGTAAAACTAACACAACATTTTATCAAAACAACATCATCCCATCGGTCAAAAAATCTGGTAGGTGATGGGCTGGGGCTACTTTGTTGAATCGGGACCTGAATGACTTGCTGCAACTGATGGAACCATGAATTCTGTTCTCTACTAGAAAACCTTGAAGGAGAATATTGGCCATGAGTTCACACCTTCAAGCTCAAGTACACTTGGCTTGTGCAGCAGGATTAATAATCCAAAATGCACTGACACATTGTTTTTGGATGGCTCAAGAACAAAAAAACAAAATGAAGATTTTGGAGTGGGTAAATCATGATCTTAAACAGGCCATTCATCCTCAAAAATGTGGCTCCAGTGTGGTTGAAATAAGTCAATTTTGCAAATAACAGTGGGCCAAAACTCTTCCACAGTTGTGTGAAAGACTTATTGTCAGTTATTGGAAAATATTCATTGCACTTGTTGCTGCCAAGGGTGGCACAACCACTTACTAGATATAGGGGGCAAAGGAAATTAGGAAAAGGGCAAATACATTTTCATAAACACACAACTGCCTCCCAGATAGGAAACATCAAAGGCATCAAATTTGTTACAACAGTAAAAAACTCATCACTGGTCCAGACACAGACAAATGTTTCTACTCAGTTGTTTGTCTCATATCAAACATCACCCACAGTAAAGACCAAATTTTTAATCACATCCACACATCTTTATGAGTATGTCTGTCCATCAGTCAGACAATTTCCACTGTGTTTAAAAATTATAATATTGTGACAGAAGGTCACTTGGACTTAAGTACAAACTGAAAATATTTTGGCTGTCACTGATCAAAGGCCAATGTCATTGTGACCTTACTAAACATATATTTGGTTCTAGCAACATTTCATACATGTATAAAAAGACAAAATGATGACGCAATGGTCAGTTTTAGTCTTCTGTCATGTGTCATCAGTCTGTATGTTGTTTCTCATTGGCTAGATCATCATACTGCCCTGATCCTTTTTTTCATTTTTATTATTGTTCTGCATAGGATCATTTTTCAAAGATATTTTTTACATTAGTAAAATGTCCCACTAAATTAAACAGTGTCTAGTCATTAAACATTGCTAAACGTAGGTTGGAAGCAACACACAAACAGCTGCATGATCAATATGGTGTAAAGATCGTGCACGCATCTGGTTGAAATTGCAGTTCTCTCGATAGTCACCTGCACTGTGACCACCACAACACCTTTGGCCAAGAACATTATCCAGCGTGGACAAACCAGTTCATGCATTCATCTCTTCCTGGTTAGATCACTGAAATGTTCTGTTCTCCTCACACACTCAACATTACGACAACAGACTTCAATATACTTTTGAATAGAATTTACGTAACGCAATTTCATAATCTTTAGTCATGGACAAGGTTAGCTTAGGAAATGCAACTGACCTCCTGACCTGTTATAAGCCTAAATGCAACTCAAGACTGTGCCATGCCACCACATGCTCAAATAAAAGAACTAAAGGTACAGCTTTTCTAGCTATATTAACTTCATGCAAGTTCTGTTTGAAAACTCACCATTTTAAATTTTGATTTTGTTTGTTTCTGTTGTATTTTTGACAAACATTGATCTATAAGTTGAAATGCACAGTTTATGTGCAGGTATTTTGATTATTATGCTGGTCCTGGTTACTGATTTGAGTTGATACAAACTGGAGCTGACATAACCATGCACTGGCATAACCATTCCTGAAGGGGTGTAATAGTTTGGCAAGGGTCAGAAGGGCAGGGGTGGGGGTGAGGTGAAGTGAAGAAAGTTTCACTGTCAAAAGGCAAACATCAGAGAACGTACCCTGCAGATGAAAGCTCTGTCTGTGAGATGTGGAGCCAGCAGCTTTTACAAGAGCAACAGTGACTCAGACTGTTGAAGGTGTTTTACCGGGAGCATGAAGAGAAAGAATGAGATGTGCACACAGCAGGGATGTCTGTTACTCCAGATTATTTTTTTCTGCTAGTCAGGGTGTGGCATTTATCTCTGACATCCATTTTCATGCAGTTTATGATACTGTGTCAAACAAACAAAAAAAATAAAATGCTCGGTGAAACTAGGAATATTTAATGTGACAAACAATTTTTTTGGGGTCTTTGGTCAAGTTTGAGTGACAGTTTTTTCCCCTCATCAGATGATTGGCATTTGTTGGTTGATTTTTTTTTTCACCTTAAAGTAATACATGTTGATTTTAGAGAAAATCAATTAATAACAGTTGCATATGCACAAAACAAGGCTGAAAAGTTGCATACACCAATTCATACACAAAGATCAAATCTATAAAGAAACAAACTTGGCAAACTAACATCCATTCATAAATCCTAAGCACATTGGCCAGAGGTTCATATCTGGGCTCTAAGCTTCTACATACTTAACAGTTGAGGGGCAATGACAAGTGAAGTATGCACTAAGAATCAAACTGTGCATTCCTCCAGTTGTACACAATGGACCTGCAGCATGAGTTGTAACCAGCTGCTTGTGTGTTCATCTAAATATTCATACTACTACAAATTGTGCCAGTAAGACATATGAAAGCTTATGTGTTTAGTTCCTAGCTGGGCACTGGAAACAGAGCATAGTGTCATTGAACTGTGTGTCTGCATGGAGCAGCAACGTGAGAGATAAAGAAGGGTAGGGAGCACCTCCAGTACCAATTGGAAAACATCAGAGCTTATCAATACTCTGCGCTTTAATAATAATTTAACCTTGGGGCCCATTTAATACCAATGATCAATACCCATCTCTACTTACACAAGTAGTTGCCTGAGAAATGGACCTCATTCCTTCCAAAGGCAATGGTGCAGAGTTCCTCGAATGGCTGTGAGCAACTGTCAGTCACCAATCACACCAACTTCAACAAACAAACAGTGATTGTTGACTGGTTTGTTGAGATAAGCATCCTCTCCTTGTTTTGTCAGCATTCTGATATGCCATCAAATGAATTTTACATTCATTTGGCTTATACAATAAGCTAAGCCTAAGCCTTATAATGGCAGGGAAAATCCTGTCAGCATACATAATTTATCTACCTGTTCTATAGAGTTTCAAACAATGACAGTACGGTATGCTAAAAATTGCATTGTTTAAACACGTGATGGTCCAACAGATATACCTGCTGGAATGGGGGAGGCATCATGTTGACACAACATATTTACAGTTGGGTTGCATATTAATTAACATTAATCAGGGTTGCCTTTAGTGATGACTGGATCTTTAAATGTTTAGAAGCATGAAGCAGTCAATACATTTCAACTGGATTATGTGAATGGCACATGTTTACAGAAGTCATTCTGGTTTAATTAGTTGTACTTAGACACTCTAATAAGTCTTCTGAACCAGCTTTAAATTATTGCTCCATTAATTGCAGTTGCATGTATGATCAGAGAAGACTTTATTGCCTGCCATCTTTATTTTTGATTAAAAACTCTCCGACATGTTGGGTAGGACTCTCAGAATTGTGTTCTTCAATAAAACATGCTGTTTCCTGACACTTGCCTAAGTTATGACCAATATGTTTCACCAAGACAACTGAATGCAAATATTTGATGATGTTTACCCTTCATCCTCCCTGTCAAGCTACTGTTAGAATTAATTTACCCCTTGCAGTGCCTGAGCTCTGCCCTCTGATCCACGTATGGTCATTTCTGGATGCAAAGAGCCAAGATAGTGACAAACTCTGGTTTTCAAAGCAATAGTTCAAAAACTACTGGCAGTCATCAAATGAAGGTGCTTGTCTTACCCACCACAGAAAGGATTTGTAGGCAACATTTATAATTAAACACAGTTGTAGTTTAATTGCTTATGAATGTCTCTGACACTGTCTTGGCTTTTCACACATTTAAAACTATGCTACCTATAAGGATTATGTGGACATGAATATTTCCATTTCCTCCAACACTGGTGCTCACAGTTTTTCTCTACCATATATAACTGCAAGCTGTTTATGATAATGTATAATAGCTGAATTTAATTTTATCTCCCAGCAATCCCACCAACCCATTTCATCACTTTCTAAGCATAAAAAGCCCTCTAAACTTCACCGAGGCAGTCATTTACAATGTATTACATCATCCTCTGCATGTGCACTGACATTGTGTCCATCTTTGTTTTTAAGGATCTTTTTTATGATGTGTATCTGCATTTTGCATCTGCTGTTATGAATCCCATCCTGACAGTAATATCCAGTGATGTACATGTAGTAGTTAGATAATCTTTTGTATTTTGAGGATTAAGCTCACGCTGTGTGGATTTTCTTGGTGGAGGAAGTAGAAATCTGTGAGTGAATTTACACACAGAGTGAGCTCGGAGTATTTAAATTTTTAGTGTAACTTTGCTTATTGAAAATCTTTAGGTGTGTTTTATGTTTCAGTGTGTGTACAGCATGTGCTGCAGTGAATCTACATGTTCCTGTGCTGTGCAGGTGCCTGTGTTGCTCCGGGGTGGGGGTTTGATGATGTAGCTGTCACTTTATTAAGATAAATTTTCCAATCACACAGAGATATCTTCCACCCTCAGGAGTGTCAGAGTCAGGGATTAGATTACCACCTCCCACAATGCATCACGCCTTACATCACAATTCACTCAGAAAGTAATACTAGCCTGATACTCACTGCAGCCTTAGCTTCTAAAATTTGCTCTAGGGACAAGCAGCACAACCCACAAAAATGTGGACCAGCATAATAATATTACTGCTCATCAGTTAATATAAAACAAGTGTTGTAAACAAAGTGGTACTGTAGATTAGAGCTGAGCAATGTGACCAAAGATGTTAATCATGATGAAAATTGCCACACCTATCAGTGCTGATAAATATCACAACTGTGAAGTGATAAATTTTTTCCAGTTTATCTTGAGTGAAAGTTGATTTCCATCCATCCATCCATTTTCTACCCCTTAATCCTCGTGAGGGTC
>JAQQAE010013087.1:0-12893 GCA_029823295.1 Pseudamia nigra | reverse complement strand
CAGAATTATTTTAAAAAACAAACTCACAAAACAGGCCTGGACAAAAATGATGGTACCATTAATATTTTGTTGCACAACCTTTTGAGGCAATCACTGCAATCAAATTAATTCTGTAACTTTCAATGAGACTTCTGCACCTCTCAGTGGGTATTTTGGCCCACTCCTCATGAGCAAACTGAGATGTTTGTCTTTGTGTAATCACTAAGGAGTTTTTGAGCCATAAATTGGCAAGTTGAGCTGTTTTTCACCCATAAAACGTAGCTTTTTATGTCTATCATTACCAAAATTGATGGGTTCCAGTACAAATACACGATTGGATTTACAGCTCATAAGCATATTTGATGCTTAGTGTCATTTGAGGTATCTCAGTCAATGGGGTGACAGTTAAGAGCACACACCAAAGGGCAAGGCACGTGTTATATCAGTAGTCCACAGTCAACCCCAGGGCATCACCGAGGACAGTAGGTCTCTTGTCTCACCCATATGTAAACTAGTAAGCACATTGTAACCATTATTATTCAAATACAATATTAAACAAAATGGCACATTACTTTGAGTAGTTTGTGGATGTAGAATGTGGACAATAATGAGAGATCCATGTCATTTTTAAATCTGTTGATGTTGCCCATAAGGGGAGGAGGAGCTGCTGCAACAGGATGATACTCTCACAGTGATATTTTCCACCTCCTCTAACTTGAAAGGTCCACAGACTTTTTTTTTTTTGCAACTGTTTGGAGATTTTTTACAAATACAAAATATCAGTAAATATTTGTTATTTTGCTACTATGACTTTGAGTTGGTTAGAGTAAGGCCTCTCTTGCAGTTGTTACGTTTGCTTAATGAGGCTGCTCTGAGGTTTGGTGAACACTAAATATTCACCACCTTTAGTATTGCATAAATCTTTTTGTAACAAATTCAAATGGTTCTAACTTCTTTTTGGCTGCAAAGGCTACTCGCGTAACATCTTTCAGTTTCATGCATCTGCTAATTCCTGGTTTTTAATCTGTTCTTTACTTAAAGTGCAGTTATTTTTGTTGGTGATGCTCATCCTTTCCCAAAGTTGCACGGATTATGTCCCTGTCTCCTTCCTCACCCCCACATCATCTGTTCCACTAGCACACATTTCGGCACTAAACTACCTACATTCTGCTTGAGACGTGGTTGGGTTGTGGGGTCTCCTGCTCCGTGGCGGCAGTGTGGTGATGAGAGCTGCTGTTGTTAGTGATGTCTATCCTTCACTCTTGGTTCTTCCCAGGTGTGTTTTAAGGGCGGATACAGTGACGACGAGATCGAAGAGCCCTCGCGACTTTAAACCACTCCCTCCACCTGCCTCATCCTCCCCTCCCGCCGCTGAACTTCACCACAAACTCCAACCGAGTGCAAATTCTAGGAACTCAGTGAATGTTGACCTGTATTTATGAGCTGTATTAAAAGTGTATTATAATTAAAGAAAAAAGTATGAGTTTAAAGATTTTGTACATTTGTACTTGAATTTATGTCTAGATGTATATTTTCACTAAAGGTTGTATTGTACAAAAAGCCATAAAAGTACCACTTGAATGCATACATTACATTTTTATTTCCTTTTTATTTTATTTTGGAATGAGTATGAATTATGTGTATTGGGGAGTTTCTTTAAGAAGCACAGTACCAGTAGTCATTTTATTTTTTTTCCCAATGTAGCATCAGGATTTTTTTTATATGTGCTGTATGTGTTTCATTGATTTGACAAATGTGACGTGATGCTTGCACATCAGATCTACCCAATTCCAAATTTAAGCCTCTGTGACCCCTCAAAGCTCAGGTAGATCTGTATGAAATGTGCATCCAAATGTTAAAAGGAGAAAAAAAATCAATCTGGTGTAACATTGCTGCGCTGATGCCATGCTGCTTAAACTTCATACATCTTTCCCCAGATTTCAAATGCCCCATTTAATTGAAAGACACCTTGAGATGGATAATTTCCATTTGCAGAGTAAGGCAGGTTGCACTTGATCAAATTGCAAGTAGAGCTGTTTTGCTGGCATGTCATCTTCTAGGTGCCAATATGACATGGACAATATTATGAGTTGGTGTGCATATCTTTAGAATAGAAACAAAATAATAGAGGCCTTTTTCTGTATTTTAAGGCCTTTATTTCTGGTGTTTTGTTTCAAGTGCAGAATGAGAATCCTTTCCCCTGATATTTCTTATTATTTTTACCCAAAAACCTAGAACGGGGACTGGAGTATGACTTGGAAAATGTAGACAATGAAGGCACTGTATCAGAAAATGTGACCCACAATTGACAGAGGCTAAATTGAAATAATTTGCTGTTGCATCCAACTTATGTCCATCAAGATACAGCTCGCTTCTGGCCTCAGTTGATCATAGATAGCACGATGCCTGTTGGCCATATATCCTGCTAGTAGACCTCCAGTTATATCCTGTGGCTTTAGCTGTGTTTGTACTAGATAAAACCTCATTTGTTAATAGCAATGTTGCCCACCTTTACTAAGTCCTATATGTTGTTCTCTCTAGGAATGACTTGAGGCTTGTGTGTGTGCAGACGGGGGGGAGGAATATTACCATCATCTGTGTACAGAAACGCTCAACCACTTGCGCATCCCCAAATGTCTTGCACTTTTGTTTTTAATCACAGAGAACATTGTATTTTCCTTCCAGGTTGATACCCCTTTTCCTAAATGTCTGGATTTATTACGTTCATGCTTTGACCTCACAGGCATATTTTACTTTTGAGTGTTGCTTTTGCTATTTTTTTCTCCCCACCAACTGTTTTAATGCTGTGAAGACCCAATATGGACACGTTGGCATTGTGTCTGTGTGTATAAATACATTGTATGAAAATGCAGCTTTTGTTAAATCCAATGCATTGAAGTAAATGTGATGTACTATCCATAATTAGATGGAATTCAGCTGGTGAAATAATGGTCACTAATGAATTTTAACTGTACAGATTTGCAATGTCTGCATTTTGTTAGTACAATATTTCATTCACTATGATTGAAGTTTATATATCAGTGAGCTCCAGGCTGCCTGCATTTCATAAGGTACGCATATAAGACCCCACCTAGTCAACCAATCTGATCTGAAATTTTGTCCCCCTGCTGTACATTCCATTTTCAAAACTGAGACTAATATAATGCGTTGAGCTGTCTCTGTCATGTCATCACTTGAGTTTGTGAGTGTCTTTTATTTTTTTTTGCTCTCAGGCACATTTTGATGCTGATTTCTCTCGTCAATGTAGATTTTAGCCTTTTAGCTCTTAGCCTCAAAAACCTTGTAAATGATGTACTTCTAACATGTAACAAAGCTCTAACACACATTGACTCACTGGGAATCTGATCTGAACTGTTTGCTACCCATGTCTCTGTAATCATTTGGACTAACATAACCCTTGCACCATTCATAAAGAAGTAAAGAAATTCTGTTTAGTCTCATTGCATTATGGTGTGTTTGGACAATGACTATAGGAAGTGTCTTTAACTTTTTTTTGCCAGTGATACTAAAAGAAACATTGAGTAAGTCGAACTTGTTTTAACTGAAGAAAGACTGACAGCCTTTTATTGTATGTGCCAGTTGCCAAGTTAAGTTGTGACATCTCACCTTTATTTCAATCTATTTGTCCTTCCGTCCATACAAAGAGAATTCCTTCACATAAAGGAAATTTAAACAGCTCAACAGTTTGAATGTCCGCACTAAGTGCATTGTAATGCCTGTTTTAAAAAAAAAAATGCAGATGTTTTATTACTCAAGCATGTATTGGTTTGTAATACTTCAGGTTCCTTGTATATGTAAATGATGACCTTCTAGTGCCAACATATCTCACTGGTATCTGAGGATAACTTTAGAAATGGCAAGGTGACCAGCTGAGTTGGCCCTGTTTGAATAAATACCAAGCATTCTTTTCTCTCTGCTCTTCCTCTGAGGCGGTGATGCGCAAAAACTGGGATGGCACTCGCCAACAAAGTTTAAAGAGTGAGCGGTTCTCATTTCTTTGATGTCACTTAAGAAGGAGGCAATGGCAAAAGCATCGTTAGTATTTAAACAGGGCCTGGAATTTCTTTTTTTTTTTTTTTTTGTATCTGTACAGTCATGTCATTCAACCACTGCAGTCATTGTTAATTCTTGTACAAGTTGTATCACTGGTTGTTGTACCATATCAGACATTTGTAATTATGAAATAATACACTGCCATTTGTATAAAAAATACTCTTGTCCTGTCTTATTTGTGTTTGGGTACATATAAACGGGGATAGATGAAATTGAAAAATACTGCTACCATGTCTTTTCTTTCAAATTTGTTCCAGCAACTGAAGTAATGTATCTTCTTGAAGAAGTTTAACCACTCATCCAAACGGTTCCTTCAGTTCTGAAGAGGCAACTGTGTTGCTTGAACAAATTTTCAAGAAGACTAGAACCTGACATATTGAGAACCGTCACAGGCATACTGCTGTGATGTGTATCACTTATCCTAACTGAACCACAGGATATAGCAGCACCAAATTACGAGATATTGCAGATGGCGTTTTAATGTAGCTCTTATTGCTACTTTTCTTTTCGTGGTCTCATTTCCCCATAATTAATTAGTGATTTTTACTGTTCATTCACCCCCATCTCAATGGGTAGAGGATCGGTAAAAAGAGGGTTTGGGAATGGGTAAGTTTTATTTTCATGTCTACATTTTCTTCATAGTCAGACGAACAGAAGGTTCTCCCTACCTTCCCAAGGAAGGTACACTCCATGCACATCTTTGGCGTACTGTTAAAATCAGCTCTATTAACCTGTCTTCAACAGTCTGGAAATCAGGGGTCCCGTGACTGCAACAATAACAACAAAAGCAAAAAATCAAAGGTAGTCATTGGTTCTTTCAGATGTTAATCACAATAATGGCGCTGTCCGATTGGCCGCCGATGTTGCACCCCGTCCTCTGTCAACCTGTCACACATTCCACTTCCTGGTGTGATTTGTCGGGGAAACGCAGCGCTGCATCAAAAATGGCTTTGATCCACCGAGATCTTCTTCATGTTGCAATTATATAGTGGGAGATTAAGATATAATTTGCACGAAGAAACGGCGGAGAGACGGTGGTAGTTGTCGCGAGCAGTGTTAACACTCTCGTCGCACTACGCACCGTTTGCTCTCCGTGTGCTAACTTGTCTTCACTGTGCTAGCTAGCTCACATTGTAAATATTAGCTAGCTAGTTTACTCACTATTGATTGATAAAATGGCCACCATGGAGAAATTAATGAAGGCCTTTGAGTCTCTGAAGTCGTTCCAGCAACAACAGGGACCACCGACCGCCGAGGAGCTTGTTCAGAGACAGTAAGTGGATATTTGGCCAGCGGCGAGCATCCGCCGCCGCCGCTGCTGCTAGCTTAGCTAGTTAGCTAACGTTTGTGCCTCTCGTCCAAGGTAATGTCTATGTTTCGTAGCTGCAGGTCGAAGCTAGTTAACGCTACGCTAATATGTAAGTTAGCAACCACCAAAACCAAGATAGTATTCACGTTTCTTTTTTTTTTTTGATGCACTTGTTGACAGAAATCTTCCTCGACTGTACATCTTGAGTAGTAGCTAAGCTACATATTAAACATTTATGACTGTATCCCTACGCACAAGGCAAAAGGGACCAGGGTAAAATCTGAAGCCACCTGTTTAATGAGTTGATCTTAGAAGCATAGAAATGGGAACTAATGTCATGTCCTACTGGAGGTAGATGTTCGGGTTATGTGGCTAAAGATGGTAGTCTGCTGGATTTTGATTTTCTCTGGTCTGTATATCGTCTCATTCAGGTTCATATTCAAAGGTGCGGTAGCTACTTGAAATGAAAACCTTATTTGTGTCGTTGCTTTATGGGAGTACAGTATACGATCCACCAACACTACTGTTTCAGTTGAAACAGTGCCATCCTTTTCACATTTTTGAATTTTGTCCAGACAAGACATGTTCCAGCCTCCTTTGTGTTATTACTCTGCTCACCCTCATTAACTTCACAGCATCTTTAATAGCTGTATCTAGTTGTTCGTGATTCTGCTACGTAGCACATCATCAGATTTTTTGCAGTTTCTGTCACAGTTGAACGATGAAATATGTGCACGTTAAATGATGTTAGAGTGCTGCCTCAGACACTGTGTTGTTTATAATCTTAGCATTCTGATGATTTGCAAGAGAAACATACAGTAGTCTTAATGAGTTTGAAATGCTGCTTAAGCAGAAAATGTCCCTTTCCTATCCTGTTCTCCTTGAGCAGAAAAAGTTGATCTTTTCACTGCAACTCCCGTCAGGCACTTGTTGGGGTTGGGCAAATGACATGATAGTGACTTTTCATATTTTGTATCTGTCCATTTTGCTGTAAGAGATTTAATTGAGACATTGAGTAACTTCCTGCTATGTGAGTTGAAAAACAAAATCCCTGTCTCTGAACAAAGTCATGTTTTCCACATTTGTTCCCTGTCTTGCTTCCACACCCATTTTCTCAGGCTCTGTATTTTTCCCTTTGCATAGGAAGAAGGAGCAGGCTACCACAAAGAAGGACAGGGTGACCCACTGCCTGACAATATGTGAAAACATAGTGGCTCATTCTCTGAGGTAGGTATTGCTAATTAAACTAAAAGCTTTAATCACATCTCACAACTAATGACGTACTGAGGACTTGTTTTTTGACATTGTGGAGCGTTTCAACAGATGAGCACTTAATTTTAGACTGAAAAAACATGTGCATGAGAGAAAAGGATGAGATTATATGCTTGTAGTTAGTCAGTATATTGCAAAGATCTGCATTAATCTTTCCAGTGGGAGAAAATAATGACATTCATTTACATCTACTCGGATTTTAACAGAATTTAACGAGATGTCACTAGTGTAGATATTTATTGTATTTTATCAGTGGCAAGGGTGGGATAATTCCTTTTAAGATTATTCTGTCTGTGCTGATTTTTGATTAATTGAAATGTGAAATGGATGCCTTAAACAATAGCATGCAGCACCACTGACAGCAGGGAGACTAACCACCTGGCAAGTCAGACCTACTCACGAACACAATCATCAATGATTTACCTTAAAAATAGCTCAAAGTATTACATAAACTCAGATAAAAAGGTCTACTGGTACTGGTGGTTGTCACTTAGGGACTAACCTGGATCTATTTGAGATTGTGTGTTATTGAGAATGAGACAGGGATTCAGGGTTGCTCACTAATAACTGAATATAACTATATGTTTTGATAATGTGTTTGATGTTATTAAATGTATAAATATATAAGTTAAAAGTGTATGTGCATCATAATGTTGACCTCAATATTTTATGTTGTTGAACAGAACATCTCCAGAGTTTCAGAAACTGCTGGGCATTGCCATGGAGATGTTTCTTCTCTGCAGTGATGACAGTGAATCAGATGTGCGGATGGTAGCAGATGAGTGCCTGAACAAAATCATCAAAGTAAGTATGAATATCTAGTTCTAAATTACAGTTATTATTAGTATGCTTTCTAAAGCATACTTCTGAAATGTGGACTGTGGAGTTTATCTTGAAGGGTATTTGTGTTGTGGTGAAACTTTTTAAACAGGCCGTTGATAAATCTGGTTTTATTTCGTCTTCAGGCGCTGATGGATTCCAACTTGCCTAGACTACAGCTGGAGCTTTATAAAGAAATTAAAAAGGTAATCACACACTTGTCTGTATTGTTCATTGCAGTTATTTTAAAATGCTTAATGCATTCCACCAGTCAAAAGTTTGAACCTGCCTTCTCAATGGACTTTCTTTGGTTTTATTACTATTTGAACTGTGAAAGAAGATGTGTGGAGTTATGTAATAAAAAAACACACAGAACATGTTTTATATTTTACGTTGTACAAACCACATTTAGCTCAGATGACAGCTTTGCATACCTATGGCTTTCTCTCATCAGATTTACAAGGTAGTCAACTGGAGAGATTTTTATTTAACAGGTGTGCATTATTTAGAGTTTATTTCTGCCATTTCTTGTCTTAATGTGCTTTAGATCAACAGTTGTCCTTTGCAGGGGAAGGGTGGGCACAGAACCAATGGTTCTGTTAGTGCTACTACAACTACTGTACAAATGAATATTTTCAAAAATATAGTAGTAATGTATATCTGAAAAATGTCAAGAACTTTGAATGTGGTCCTAAGCACAGTCACCAAAACCATCAAACACTATGATGAAAGTTTATTAGAACTTTCAGCCTTACCTTAAATTCATGAAGTAATGATGGCCTGTCTTTTCTCTTAACTTTGTGTTTCTTGCCATAGTATGTATGTGTGTGTGCAGTAGTTGTAGTAGCACTAATAGGGAAACTGACTGCACTGAAGGTCTGAAGCACATTAAGAAGGTAAGAAGTGGCACAAAATGACTCTTGCCAAGACACATACTTTTCCAGGTGACTATCTTGTGAATCTGATGAGAGAATATCATGGGCGTACAAAGCTGAATGTGGCAGCTTTGGATGATCTATAATATATGCGTACTGGGTTGTTTACAATTTTTTTCACTGCATAATTGCATATATGGTCTTTCACAATTTGGTTATAATGTTGGGCTTTGTTTTAGAATGGTGCCTCTCGGAGCCTGAGGGCAGCTTTGTGGCGGTTTGCTGAGCTGGCCCACCTCATTAGGCCACAGAAATGCAGGTATAGTGTTTTATGTTCACATCTTATGTTTAAATTACTGAATGCAGAAGTCAAACTACATTGTTTAGCTCAATACTATACCTTATTTTGTTCTCTTTGTGTTATTTCTTCTATCACTCCCCCTTGTGGACCAGACCATATTTGGTCAATCTGCTGCCCTGCCTCACCAGAATCACCAAGCGACAAGAGGAGATGGTTCAAGAGACTCTGGCTGCAGCAATGCCCAAGATTATGGTGGCCTTGGGACATTTCGCCAATGATGGTGAAATCAAGGTATCAGCGTGAGAGGGCTGAATGTAGACGAAATTAGTAAAATTCTTTTCAAGGGAGCTAGATTTTCATGCAACTGTATGGTTGAAAAAAAATGAACTTGACATGGTTATTCTGAGATGACCGATCAGTTTGTAATTGCTGTAATTGATTATTTTGTCCTGTTACTTTGTTCCAGGTGTTGCTGAAGTCATTTGTGGCCAATCTAAAATCCAATTCCCCCACCATCAGACGGACAGCAGCCAGCTCAGCCGTCACAGTGTGCCAACACTCCAGACGCACCAGCTACTTCTACACCTGGCTACTTAATGTGCTGCTGGGTATGGCACACACATGTACAGGCTCCTTTAACATGCATTCAAACATGCCTAACGATGATGTATGCTGACATAATGTCTTTCTTTTTCAGGTCTGGTGGTTCCAGTGGATGAAGAACACCCCAGCCATCTTATACTGGGGGTGTTGTTAACCCTTCGGTATCTTATGCCTCTGCTGCAGCAGCAAGTCAATACCACCAGCTTGAAAGGAAGCTTTGGAGTCATGAGGAAGGAGGCTGATGTACAGCCAACACCAGAACAACTGCTACAGGTATTGAAAGAGCGTGTGAGTCAGAATACATGGTTGATTTATTTTTCTTTTAAAATGTCATTTAGATTAGTTTGGTTTTCATTTGACTTGTAGTTAAATGATGGCTTTGTCCTGTGTTTGTGTGTGTGTGTCTGAAGGTGTATGAACTGACCCTACACTACACGCAGCACTGGGATCACAATGTGGTCACAGCTGCTCTGGAGCTCCTGCAGCAGGTTTTTAGGACTCCACCTCCAGAGCTCCTGCACATGCTCATCACACCAGGCAGCATCCCACATGCCACCGTGTTTCGCCAGGACACTGAGAGCCGTGCACGATCTGGCAGCATTCTGGAGCTCATTGGTAAACACCTCAATTTGTGTTCGCTGGCTTGTTATCTCCTTTGGTGCAGTATATTTTGTGTCTTGGGTATTTTACATAGACACATGGTACTCTGTATATGTTTACATAGCTGTTTTCCATTTGTCAGGTGGCTTTTTTATTTATTCCATTAACACATATTGACTGAGAAGTAATTCTTCTTTATTGGTGCTTTTCAGTGGTTTGCTAATGATTAACCTGTCTAGTTAGTCAGCATTTTTCCTACATTGCTTTGCATGTTAGAGAGCAGTTTTACACAACACAGCATCCCCAGCTTAAATAAGCACTTAAAGACATTTCACTTGAGTTTTGTTTTGGATTTTGCCATGCTCTAAAACTTGTCACCAAGACTTACATTTTTGCCCTGCATCCATATTGGTTCCATATATTCAAGTTAGGTTTCCTTGATTACTAATTATCGGTAATTATTTTGCCTGCGTATATAAAATCACATCAGTCAACTACTTGTGCTTCTCTCCAGTTTCTGTTCTGGTCTGTGTTTGTGCCTTTTTTTTTCTTTGCTTGCCAACTTATTCCCTATTTGTGAGTAATTAACTGGTCCTTTGTCCTTCGAGCCTTCTGGAGCTTTTGCTGCTTTTCTCTTCCTTACTCCCTGTTTCTGCTTTCCGTTTCCTGCCATTTTCAGCAGGGGGAGGGTCTTCCTGCAGTCCACTCCTTCTCAGGAAACAGAGAGGTGACTAGTTTATTTATCTCCTCTGCTCACCTCTTCCCCAGTACTGACACTCCAGTCAGCTTGGGCAAATTTACCTCTGACTGAGTCACTAAAGACACATGATTTATCTGTAAATCATTTATCTGTGTCTTGTGAAATAATGTCTTTTTTGCTTTAAATGTTCATTTCCAAGTGTTATTTCCAAGAAAGTATGTGGAAGCAGCTGACTTATTTTAAACACACTCAGTTAGAGTAAATTTCCGCCACCTTTCGTTCTTGTCTGTTGAACTCTCTTCAGCCAGCGCTGCCATTGTGTTAAAATGACATTGAATCTGTTGTTTGTAGGTAAAATGCTCTCTGCAGAGGAGGATGGTTTAGAAGATGAAGCTGAGAGGGCCGAGGTCACCACTGGTTCTTTTACAGGTGAGACTAACCAAAAGTAACGGTAGCGAAAATCAAAAAGTAACCAGAATAATTATACTGGTGACAGTGAAGACCTGTGATGGCGGCAACATTTCTCCAGTTGATGGTAAAAATATATTTGGTCCTGCCCAAATATTAGAAGAAAACAACATATTTAAGCACTTGTATTAAAGGTCCAGTTGACAATGTTGGCAAACTAGCCAGTAGCTAGTCGCAGTCCACTATAAGCATTAGACAGGTGACCTGCCAGTCGACACAGCTTACAATCTCATAGGTGCACAGGCTCCCTCCTGCCATGTGGTCAGAATGAACTGAAAATACTGTGCCAAGCAGAGTCTCCCTTTAAACAGCATGAGAACTTGTATCTTTAAATCACAGAGCCTCAAAATCGAGTTGAAAATCTCTTCATCCTCATGCTACACTCGCTTTTTAGCCCTATGCTTCAGATTTATGACTTCAGGATTTGCTCTACCTGTATAATTACTCTGATATTATATAGACACGCAACAGTACCAACAACTCGTCTCCTCTGCGGCAGGATTTCCTCTTTCTTTGTTGAGGGAGTTCTCCCAGGGCCAGAAGTCTCACTTTCATAGTCTTGTTACCTGATTAATTCCCTTTTAGACATGTTCCTTGACTTCGTAACCTGTGACTGGCTAAAGTCATGAACAAAAATTAAAATGGTCATGAGAAGTTGCCAGTCTTATGAAAGATGCAACATTTGTTAACAATTACTCACTTGTTTAATTCATACATTTGGTACAGCTCTGCGGGGGGAAACAGTTTTTGCTGATACTAATCCATGCAATGTCCTTGAGTTCATTGTTTTTATACTTTTTGTCTTTTTCATTTACATAATATGGGACATATAGAATCAAGTTCCACCATTGCTTTGCATTGGTTGGTTACCTTATTCATTGTAATAGCTCAGAAAAATCAAACTTACTCCTAAAAATATATATTTATTTTATACTATGTAATATTCACATATTGTGTGTAAATACACATGGCAGAAATACCAGTTTGAAAAATGTTTTGTGGTTAGTATCTCTTCCGAGCTGAACTCAGCTACAGATCCCCTATCTGCTTCCTTTCAGCATCAGTTGTCGGTACAGATGGCTCCTCTTCAGCCCAGGTGGACATCATCACCGAGCAGCCGCGCTCCTCTCAACACACCCTGCAACCTGGTGACTCTGTAGACCTCAGTGCCTCCTCGGAGCAGGGCGGCAGTGGGACATGTGCTTCCGACACTCCTGAATCACCAAATGAAAATGAAGAGGAGATGTTGAGTCGGAGTTCCAGCGGTGGTGCCAACATTACTCCAGAGACGGCAGATTACACCACACCAGAGAACCCCACACCAGAGGGAGGGCCCCTGGGAGACGGAGCAGGGCCATTGTTGGGGACTAATGATCGCTCACTTCCACCCAGCGATTCATCTCAAACCACCACAGAAGGACCAGATTCGGCTGTTACCCCCTCAGATGTAGCAGAGCTGGTCAGTCTAACAATTTATGTGATGCTGTGTCTGTCTTCCTGTATGTGTCTATAATACTGAAGTTTCTCGTTACAAGCCAAAAGAATCATATATGAGTTGACACAATAATTAAATTATGTATGTATGAATCTAAATCCCCCAATAGCGTCTGTCCCCATTCAGGAATGATGCTACATTATTTCATGGAATTGGGATTTGTAGAATGGACAATTTTTTTGCAGGACATTTTTAATTGCCACAGATCTATCCATCCATCCATCTTGTACCCCAAGATCTAATTTTATTTTATTTTATTACACAAACAATTCGCACAAATCATGGCAGAGACATTATTTATTATATATATATATATATATATAACCCCAGCCGGTCGAGGCAGATGGCTGCCTACCCTGAGCCGCTGGTTCTGCTGGAGGTTTTTCTCTTCTGTTAAA
>JAQQAE010013086.1:0-12893 GCA_029823295.1 Pseudamia nigra | reverse complement strand
AAGACAAGAATCACATGGTCCCCAGAATCTGTGGCCAAAAGGATGTCATTAAAAACCCTCATCAAAGCTGACTCTGTGCTATGGAAGGTTTTAAAGCCAGACTGAAAGACCTCTGTGATATTATGATCATTAAGAAAGTCGTTTAACTGAGCAAAGACAATTTTCTCTCGAATTATCATAGTGTTGTTAGTGTAAACACTTACCCACAGCTGCAGTCGAGTGTATCTCATGTATAACTATGTCCATATCAAATAAATAGAAGATATGACGCTCTGAATCGGTCCGACTTCGCTATAGCGAGCTGCTGCTACAGTGGCATGTCAGTCAAACCCCAGCACGGCAGTCATTTGTCAGATGATTTGCTGTAATATCTTAATAACAAAGCAAAAAGATAAAGATGGACCATCACATTACAGTATTTATTAGAGGGTCCAAATAAAACGTTTGAGACCATTAAAAAATGTACTTGCTTAGTATTTTCAGATGGAAATCCAATGTATCTCTATGGGAAAAAAAGCTTTTTGGAGTTGGATGATCAATTCCCAAGCGGCCAAGTGGTGGGATTACAACGTAAAGTTACTTCCGCATTGGCCTCACTGAACAGCCTCGGTTGTTGCCCCTTGGCTTTAAGACATGTTTAAGATGAGAATTCACTGCCGCAACATGAGAGATAAGTCTGAAAACATGGAAAAGCATGTCATGGATCACTAAGAAAGGTGGCTAAAAATGAAAAGTTAATCAAAAAATGAACCAAAAATGTATAATTAGCAGAATAATCAGAAAAATGAACAGAAAAGGACAAAATCATGTAAATAATAATCAATATTATGTAAATAAAAATCAATAATATGGACTAAATAATCAAGAAAATAATTAACAAAATTAACAAGCAATAAGCAAAATAATCAAATAAATAAAATAAAATTGCCACTAATAACTAAGAAAATGAAACATAAATGAACAAAATAATCAAGAAAATTAACATGATTTAAAAAAAATAATCAAGGAAATGACCAAAATTGAATTAAATGAATAAAAAAGTCATAATATGAGCAAAGCATCAACAAATATGATCTGAACAAAAAAACCAAAGAAATACAAGCTAACCCAAATAATCAAGAACAAATTGTAAATAGTTAACCAAGTAATCTGCAAAGAAAAACAGGCCACATTTGTTCACTTTGTTGACACAGATAATTTTTTAAATTCCAGGTGTAAAGGAGATCACATGTGTACTGTGTGTTCGTGAGCTTATTCACAAACAGGAACACACTGCATTTTGCCCGACTGCAGTAAACTCATACACTGTAAAAGTAAACCAAGGACAGAGACTTCGGCGATGTTGTAGAACTCACGTAATGGGCTGACACAGATGGCCTGAGCCCCCTGCGGTCACACTGTGAGAAAATTCATTAGTGTTTTCTTGAGGATAGAACAGCCTCAAGGACATATTTCAACTCATTTATACAAGCGAAGATGTTTTTTTCTTCCAACCACGAGCAGCCTGTGATTAGAAACTTGGTCTTTAGTTCAGAATGTGAAAATAGCTGTGTTTCCATCAAATGTCAAGTGAATTTAATGTGAAATGACACGTATTTGCATAAATTGGTTTGGAGTGAGTGAACTTGTCTGTGTTCTTATATTGGTGCTGTAGGATACATTACACATGGCTCTAAGGCCCCTGTCACACTTATTCCGAACGAGTAGGAATCAAGCAGAATCAGCTGAGCTGAAGAAAATTGCGCAAAATTCAGAAATTTGTAAGAATGCTGTTGGAATATTTAGAATGCTTCTAACTTGCCTTGGATTATTCTTGCACATTTTGGGTGTATTAGCTCTGGAATGCAGTTTGAATGTACTGTAGGAACACAGTAGGAATACTGAGAATGCTGTTAGAATGCAGTTACAGTATTTACAATGCACTTTGAATGTGTACGAGTTTGGTTCGATTGCTGGTTGGAAGGTACAATCCGGCTCATTCGAGGTGCTTTCAGGACATTCGGGCAGGATTTGAAGTTGCTTGCCATTTCACTTCTCCCTTGAATGCGATCTGAAGATTTTGAAGGCTGTCGGAATGCTCTAAAAATGTTTAGAATGCCGTCATTGTGCAGTTAGATTACACTTTGAATGCTGTTCGATAATTGTCCACTTCGAATGCCTTGTGAAAGTTTTACCCCTGTCACACCAGAGGCAGAATGAGATGGAATGCCGCTGGAATGAAAAATCTTTGCATTTCCTGGATATTCTGAGTGCATTCTGAGTGCTTTCCAAATAACTGGACCCATCCTTGTGGCGGGCCCAAATGTTTTGCTCATGTGAGGCATTTTTACAAATTCCTGAAGTTACTGTAAATATGGGGTCTCTCCCATATTTAACTGTTATTTCTATCACTGTGTAGAACTAAAATTTGACTGATTATGACTGTGAAATTATTGAAATGAACAGAACCCACATCAGAAAGTTGCTCATAGCTCATCCAAGTGATAATTCTCGTAGTTACACAAATATTGACAGTCTGTTAGTATATCCTGTACATACAAGTGCTGACAACTTTTTTCTATGTATACAGCTAATGAGTGCACGTTTGTACTACAAAAACTGCATATCTTTGTGTAAATATATTCTTACATCATTGTATTGTTCAGTTTTCGACTTCTGTTTTAAGAACAAAATGTGTAATTGATGCACCGTATTATTGATCACTATAACACTAGAGCTCATCAATAAAAGGCACGTCAATAAATGTACAATACCAGCTTAAAAATGGTAACCACACACTAAGGGACCAACTCAGAATGAGTCAGAAGGCCAACTTTTGGACCCAGATCGAGCAGTTGAGAACAGCTGGTTGAAAAATGGATCTTGTAAAATCAAAATAAAGTCTTTATTGAGCTACATTGAAGCTAATTCAGGACACAGAGTCATTAATGAAAAGTACTGCAGCAGATAGAAAATTGTGGAATTAGAAAAGTTGCTGCCAGAATCAAAACAGCATCTTCGCCTCGTATTGACAAACTTCCTCCCACTGAGGTTGTAAACTGGTCAGTGCATCTGCCAGCGGAGAGATGCAGTGAATTTCAATCGGCAGCAGAGTGATAGCTGACCACAAAAACACACAAACACAGTGGTGGTGGCTGCATAGATTTATTTTTTTCATGGGGAAGCCGTTGAATAGCTAGTGTAGAATCTCATAGTTTGCCAAATTCTGCTTTAAATTACTTTCCATCAGCACAGCAGTAATCAATGTAAATGGATCCTCTGGGGTTTGAAATAATACAGATATCAGATGCTTAAATGTGATGCCTTTTAAGACTATTTTGGGGTAAGTTTTGGTGAGCTAATCCATAATACTTATATTTTTACTGTATACAAATCTGCATGTTCTGCGTAAAACTGAGAGTGGAACATACTGTGTTACAACCCCAGTTCATAAAAGTTGGGATGTAAATAAAATATAAATAAAGACATGAGGCAATGATTTGCAAATCTCATAAACCCATATTTTATTCCCAATAGAACATATGGAGTCAAAATCTGGATTCAGTCAACCAAAGCAGACATCCTCGTTTTATCAGAAATCTGGTTAAGCAAAGCAGTCTCCGACAAGGACATTGCTATCAATGGCTATAATGTCTTCCACTGTGATTGCCCTCAAAGAGGTGGAGGAATGGCTATATACATAAAAAACAAATTTCATGTTACCCAGTTATTCTCTGTCTCCATCACCAACCAATTTGAACTCCTTGCCCTGAAGTTAGAATTCTCCCATGGCCAATCTCACAATTATAGGCTGTCATAGAGCTCCCTGTGCCTCCCTCAAAGCCCTCACCTCTCTTGCATCTTGCATGACTGGGTTTAATTCCAGTGAGCTTCTTTTGGTTGGTGATTTAAATCTTGACCGGTTGACTGCCTCGTATGATAATCTTAAAGCTATCTGTGACTCAATAAATGTGACTCAATTGATCAATTCCTCAACTCGTCCGAATACCAAAAATGCATCAATGTCATCCTTACTTGACCTGATCTTAACAAACGCTCCCCACAAGTACACAAACCCAGGTGTGTTTGCCATTGACCTGAGTGATCATTGTACTATTGCAACTACTGTATAAGAAACATCAAACATCCAAAGTCAAGGCCCAATATTATATGCAAAAGAGAAGTTAAAAACTTTTGCATCTCAGCTTTTATGTCGGACCACACTGCCTTTGGGTGGGATAGAGTCGCCTGCTCCTTTTTGAAAAGTTATGGTGAAGGCCGGAAATAATGCCTGGTTTTCCTTTGAAAATGGAAATCTCTTCAAAGAGAGACATTGCTCGGACCAGGGCTCAGAAAACAAAGACAGAGGTAGACTAGCTCAGCTTTTGCCAGCTTAGAAATAAATGTCCTTCCCTTATTGAGAGTCTAAGTCTAATTTTTACTTGAATTAATCCATGAAAAATATAAATAATACCAAAAAAGTTTGGAGAGTCTTCTTCAAAACATGTGACAGCTACTGACTTTCTTTAATTACTCAGTCTCGTACACTGTCTGACAAGACAGCTATACTTAATTGTATTAATGATCATTTTATTTCTGCTGGATCCTTGTTTGAGTTGCTGCACCCTGAACTGACAAAAACTGGTCTGGCTAATGTTACCGCACCCTTCCCTCTGGCGTGAGTGAAACCATCACTTGTCAGTTTGAGTTCACGTCTGTATCTGTCTCCGAGGTAATCAATCCACTAAAGGGGCTGGACACAAGTAAAGCAGCAGGACCTGATAAAATTAAACCCATTTTCTTAAAGTTGACTGCAGATTTTATTGCTGAGCTACTGTCACATATTTTTAACTTGAGTCTGTGTTTTAGCTAAATTGTTTGAGAGGATCATCATTGACCAGTAAAGGAATTTTTAGAATCAAATAATATTTTATCTCCATTCCAGTCTGGTTTTAGAAAACAACAGCACTGTTACAGCTGTGCTGAAGGTCCTAAATGATTTAATTGAGGCTATGGACAGCAAAAATATTGTTTCGCTCTTTTAATTGATTTGTCTAAAGCATTTGACACAGTAGACAATAGCCTGCTGATACAAGCCCTACATCACATTGGCTTTTCTAAACACGCAGCTGCCTGGTTTGCCAACTACCTATCCAACAGAACTCAATGTGTTCAGGTGGCTGAAACGACCTCTTCTTTTCAGGACATTACCAAAGGGGTGCCCCCCAGTTCAGTACTAGGACACATTTTATTTTAAATCTACAAAAACCATTTTTGTAACAACTTGTCAAATGCAATGTATCATTTTTAGGCAGATGACACCATTATTTATTGCTGTTCAACCTCACTCACTCAGGCTTTTGAGATTTTACAAGCTGCTTTTAATGTTATCCAGTCTTGTTTATATGATCTTAAATTGGTTTTAAGCACTGATAAAACCAAGCTCATGATTTTCTTACAATGCTCTGCTACCACAGAAGATTATAACATTTAACAGAAAACCTATAGAGCAGGTTTCAAATTACAAGTACTTGGGATTTATCCTAGATCAGGAGCGTTCATTTAAAGCACATATAAATAACATGGTCATTAAACTGGTCAGGTGAAGCTTGGGTCCTTTTTCAGAAACAGAACCTGCTCTCTCAGGGTCAGAGAGAACTTAATGACCTTCTTACCCATTCTGGACTATGGGGATGTGCATGTGCTTGATTTGAGTGCGTCATCCAAATGTCTCCAGTCCTTGGACGTTTGTCACTGGCTGAATGGTAAATCGTCTTGCACTTATATAGCTCCTTTCTACCCTACGGCACTCAAAGAGCCACAGCCACCCCTGAAATCCTCTTACCTACCATTGTGATTTGTATATGAAACCAAACTTGCCTTCTTTGAGCGCTCGCAGATATGCACATTGGCTGACCCAAATTTAAAAGGCTCTTTCAGGCTTGATCTCCCCTTATTTGTGCACTTTATTGCAGAAAAAAGCTGTTGTAATGCCTTGTGTTCTTGCAGTACACTTGTTTTATCTGTTCCTTGGGTAAGGACTGAATTTGGGAAAAGAGCTTTCAGCTTTGCTACCCCCTCTGCATGAAATACTCTACAGACTGAACTGAAACTCTCTGAAGTTATTCCACTTGGAGCCTCCTGTTCTATCCTGAGGGAGAGACAGCGTGAGACCATTCAACAGTGCCTGTGTTTTAAATCTTAAATCATTGTTTGCTGTTGTTTTAGAGCACGTTTAGAGCATGTTTTAATCTGTACTGTCACTTCTATGTAACTGTTCTTATGATCTGTGCTGCTGACCTCTTGGCCAGGTCACCCTTATGAAAGAGATCCTGATCTCAATGGGTTTTTATCTGGTTAAATAAAAATAAAAAAATGATGTGTTTCACCACAAGTCATATAATTCCATTTGCAGCCCAAAAATATTTTAGTGTTTAGTATCATTTTAAAACCTCTAAGTTATGCAAAGCCATTTTTTTCTTGTTCACCATAAATCATTAACATTGTTCAACCCACAACAGAATGCACTAATTAGCACCTGCAGCAAAACTAAACATGAAACTTCACATAGTCTACAGTTCTACTCTGCTTTGGTTTGTGCTCAGTTTAATTTAGTTTTTGTTTTGCATTTCAGTTCACAAAAGTACTTTTTCACTGCTAGTTCCAGTTTTTATCTTTAAATCTGATCTTGAGGCTCTGTGCAAACAAAAAATCTTTAGACTTGTCTTGTTAGTTGATTATTTTGACAGTTTCTCACAGCATCCTCCTCAATAGACTGTTTCCTATCAGCATCCCTTCCACCCCCCTAGACTGGTTTCACTCATATCTCTCAGGCCACACTAAGTTCATCCAACTCAAATCCATTAGGTCCCAGTCCACACCATCACTTCAGGTGCACCCCAGGCCTCTGTCCTGGTGCCGCTGCTCTTTATCATTCACCTCATTCCCCTTGGTAATATTTTCCAGAAATTCAATATCAACGTCCATTGCTTTGTGAATGACACCCAGCTCTACATATGTACCAATCCTAATTCCTCATTCCTACCCTCCTCCTTTGCCAACTGCCTATCTGAAATCAAATCCTGGTTCACCTCAAACTTCTTACAACTAAACAGTGCTAAAACAGGAATCGTCCTCATTGGCACAGAATTTACTCTCTCCAAACTCAACAGTTTCTCCCTCACAATCGCCAACTCCTCAGTCTCCCCATCCCCTTAGGTTGAGAGTCTGGGTGTCAACTTCAATGACTCAAATCATTTCAATCCCATATCAGTAACATTACCCGGTCTGCATACTTCCACCTATGTAACATTAATCATCTCCGCCCCTCCCTTAGCCCTCATATACTGCTTCTATCCTTGCCCGCAGCCTTGTCACTTCCCGGAATGATTATTGAAATTTCCTTTTCTCTGGTCTTGCTCACAAATCCCTCCATTAGCTTCAACTGCTCAAGAATTTAGCTGCTCACATCATCACCAAAACCCTGTCATTCCACCATATCAACCCTGTCCTGCAGCAACTTCACTGGCTCCCGGGAAAATTCAGAATAGAATTCAAATCCTCCTGTATACATTTAAAGCCATCCACAACCATGCTGCTCCACATCGCCACCTCCTCCTACTCCCACAGATCCTCTTCCTCTATCCACCTCACTGTCACTCACCTCAGTACCACGGGGAGCAGAGTTTTCACCCGCTCTGCTCCCAAACTCAGGAACTTCCTCCCACCGGACAGCCTCAACGTTGACTCTCTTCTTCTCCTCTTCAAATCTAGACTCAAAAACCGTCTGTTCAAAATAGCGTAATAGTGTAATTCCCTGTAATTACACTGTTCCACTGTCTGTATGTACTGTATCTTGTATCTGTTGTTTTACTGTGTTTGTTTTATCTCTGTAAAGTGTCCTTGAGTGTTAAGAAAGGCGCTTACAAATAAAATCTATTATTATTATTATTTTGTTCATTTTACTGATTTTATTCATTTCAATTTATTTGGATCAGGGGTGCCCAACTCTAGTCTTCAAAACCACCTGCCCTGCTTGTTTTCCAACTGTCTTTGCACTGTATGTTGCAGCTTCTGACCGACTGAACACACCTGATCCAGGTCATCAACAGTGCGTAGGGACCTGTGCTCTCCAGGACTGGTCTGGGGTATCCCTGATTTGGTTGATTATTTCGGTCATTTTTATTTATTTCAATTTTCTTCATTTTTATGATTTTGTTTTCGTGATCACTGACTTTCATTATTTTGTTAATTTACTGTTTTTCAACTCTGTTGCTCAATTCTTGTTCAGTTTATTGATGATTTTGTTCACATTTTGTTGGATTTGCTCATTTTTATGTAAGACTTGACGAGCTGTTTTATGCTGGCTTTCACAAAACTCAATGAAAATGCGTAGAAATAATCTAAATACCTTTAACATCGAAAGAGTATAACACACACAAATTCTGTGATATGGATTAATTTACAGTAAAAAGTAAAGGAGACCATTTGTAATGATTTTTGCTCAGTCTTCAGGCCACATGACCCTTTTGGATCATGTGGTGATATCCTTGGCAACCACTATTGTAGACAAACTTTTTGCATATATAGTGTCTGCAGTTTTCACTTCCCTGATATTTTATGCTCTTTATGTGTGTAACATTGACAGGCCCATTAAGCAAATGAATGTTTAAATGTGATGCTGTCAGATATTGTGTGCTGACCTGAGCTGTGTGGCTGCAGCGGAGATGACGGAGCCTCACATCAATGGTTTAGTGTGTTGGGCATAAAAGGAGTAATGTGCCCCAGAGAGAAGGGCTGTCTGTGCCCCAGCGCCATGCAGCTGTGGGACCCGGGCAGTCGGCCATGGCCTCTGCTCCACACACTGTTAGTTTGCACTCGATGGCCAAAACACAGGCAGCTGGAAAATGATTTCAGTAAAGGACTGCACTGAAAATTCATAATGCAGTGATACTGGGAAGTGATGCATTACATTTACTTAGCTTTCTCACAGAATTGTACATACTGAGTAGTAATTATAGCATCCCTTCAACTCAGACTTGACTAGAAAGCACTTGGACCTCTGTGAAGGCAGCTCAGTTTCCTGTACTAGATGCATTCTGGATCACCACAAAGGAGATTATCTGTGTTCACTTGTTCTTTTATTTGTTTGCTTGTTAACAACTCAAAGCATAGTGTACAGATTTTTATTACATTTTCAGGATATATGTTTGAAGCGGCACAGGGAACATCCTATATACTGTATTATACCTTATTTATTATTTATTCACTTACTACTACTTAATTGAAATCTGCATTTTGTGGCCTTGGAAATGTGACTTGTGCAATGATAATAAAGTTGATTCTAAACTTGCATTTGATTTTTATTATAGTTTGGGGGTGGTCTGGATGATTGTTCAGATACAGATTGCTACCAGGATCCAGATCCAACTTTGTCATGTTACAAAGCCTATAATGACATTTTCCTGTATTTTTCTCTGGTTATAATTTGTAGAGTTACAATTCAAACTGTTGAAAAGGTGAAAAATGCTTTAAAAAAAATCTGTGGATCCACAGTGTTCTGGATCACACCCAATATCTAATCTTAACTAACACAGAAGAAAAATATAACCTCACTGGCAAATCTAAATATATTTTTGAGGTAGAAATATAGTTTTGCACGTTTATATTTACTTTTGATTTAATAGATCAAATTCAATGCACACTGACAGCCAAACATTTGAAAGGGCTGCACAATTTAGGAGGCACAAAACTGGTTTAAAATCAGAGAAGATATGACATGCAATTAACAAATTATTTGCAAAGAGTCAGGTTTTCACAAGCTCAACTACCAAGCAGGTAGCATGATATTGTGCCCATGTCATTTGCATGCATGTAAATTAGGGACCAGAGAAAATCTGGTCCCTTTCTGTGTAAGTAAGTGTGAATAATATCTAATTCATTAAAGACAAGCTGGCACAGTTGTCAATGTCCGCAGAAAACTAATGTTAACACCAAACTCACCTCTCACTTTTCTCCCTACTTCTCCAAATCTTCATAGAGATTTTTGACTTGAATGACACTAAGTTAATATTTGATGTGACAAAATCTTTTGTGAGATACTGGAGGAATCAGGTGAGTTTTGGGCTTATCTCAGAATTTCAGCAGCTTATCAGACTGTTACTTCACCTTAACCCACTATCCTGAAGTGGAACAGCCAAACACCACTTTGCAGAGCACAATGTGCACCGTCTCGGAGACATCACTACTGATGTTTCTGTAAAATTCCAGATAAACTCTCTGAAGGATAAGATTATTTTAAGATTCTATTATTCCAACACATTTCAGAGATGCCTGATTTACATTGACAGCTGCATCCCATTTTGAACTTTTTAGTAGATGTTCTAATAGACACACTAGGGAAGCAAAAGAAGGAAAAATTTATAAAGCTGGTTTGTGGTCGTGGGGAGCTGTGTGTGTGTGCATTTCTGCTCACTAAAGATGCGCAGGTTGCAGTTTTCATTATGAATCAGTACATGTGCTAGTATGTGGAGAAATGCTTGAAACTCTGAGGTAAAACAAGGTCAATTTACATAGAGGTGCATATGATAAGTGCAAATGGAATAAGTCCTTAAATTAGAGCAAATTGTGGGTGCAAATGCAGGACAATTCCCTATGCAATTAGTAGGCACAATCCATTCTTTCTGAATCTATATGCCTTTTGAAACAAGATTTTTTTCTCTTTATTTCAAGAGTGAGACAAGTTGCATAACTTCTTGAAAAGATTTATTTTTTTTCCTGCTTTAATTTTGGCACAAACCATCTGCCAATTTTCTTGCGTGGTATAAGATAATTTGCTTCTTAGTCTGACTATTTGTTGTAGTGCAACAATATTTTCAGCACTGTTCCTGGCTGTTCTGCCCACATTATTTTGAAAATAACTCCATTTAGCTTGTCGTTTATAGCTTAAATTGACTTACTGCTGTGTGCAAAGTCTGCTTCACAAACTCAGTGAAGCTGCGCAGGAAGGGGACAGGAGTTATTTTTATATGCAGGGTTTTCCCTTTATCATGTGCTTCAGAGTTCAGTGATGTCTGAAATCTGCTTCAGTCTCTGCACAACAAGCGAGCAGAATCATTCTTTGTGTGACCACGGGGTTTTCTACTCAGTCACTCTCACATTAAGACCTCTTTAGTCCAGTGCAACGGCCTCTGATCTCACATATTCCTCTCTGCGGGACTATTTAGCTGGATGATAAGGCACTGAGGTGAAAATATTCGCAGACACAGCTTGTTTCTCTCGCTGCAAATGATCAAAAAACTTAATCTTGTCATTCAAGTGGAGTTTAAAATGTCCCTTTGTTTTTATTTCTAATTAGACTTTTTCAGTTTGGGTTGTGAATACATTTTGGTCATTTTCAGGAGTTGTATTTTGAGGCTCTGACAAGATTTGGTTCAATTTTTATCTAGTTAGTTAGTTTGGAATTCTTCTGGTGTTGTGAGGAAAGCCTTATTTCACAGAATGTTAAGATTGACTGAGTAGGACCTAGACGCTAACACAAACAGGCAGACACAATAGATGAGTTCAGGGAGTTTTATTGGACACACTTGATTATTCTGGAGCATCATGCAGGTGGTTGTGCTGTTCAGGCAGGGCGCAGAGGTGAAAGCGTGCAGGCAGGGATGAAGCTGGGCAGGATGAAGACATGATGGACGATATAACAGGAAGGAGACAAAAGCAAGAGCCATGATCTCGTGGGTATTTGTAAATGGTGAGCATTGGGTCTGGCTCCTGCACACCGGTTTCCACTAACGTAATTAAAAGACACACAGAACACATGGAAGGAAGGGAGGGGGAGAGCTAGGAACATGAGAATGTAACACAGAGACAGAAACAGGCTCATATAAATGAATTTATGATGTTAAATGTCCATCTATCATATCCCCCTTATCCAGGTCTGTGTCATGGAGGCAGCAGCCTAAGCAGAGAATCCCAGACTTCCCAAGCCACCTCCTCCAACTTGTCTGGGAAGACCCCAATGTTCTCCCAGACCAGCTAAAGGCCCACTTATACTCTACGCAAGTGTGTTGTGTTTCAAACCTTGCTGGCATTTGTACTCCAATGTGTACTTTATGTGGGTGTGGATGTACACAATTCATCCACTAGTTACATTGGATTCTCTGAAAATCCTAAGCAAAAATATTTTTTTCATGAGTCATTATGCTCTCAAACATTTTATTTGTACCTTCTAATAAGTGATCTGGTCCATCTTTAACTTTTTGCTCCATTATTAAGATATTACATCAAATAATCTGACAAATCACTGCCATGCTGGGGTTTGATTGCATATTGATTTAGTAACTAGTCTTCCGGTGGGGTCGGACTGAGTCAGACCTTCTATTTATTCAATATGAACATAGTTTTAGTTGACACACACTCGACTGCAGTTGTGGATAAGTGTTTACACTAACAGCATCATAATATGACCTTGTTTGACACTGCTTGGTGAAGTTTTAGCGTGTCTGTAGGCTAGGGGTTAGTTAGCTTTCCCTACGCTCCGCTGGCACCGCCACCATACGTCCAAATATGGTTGCATCCTATTTTTGGCTCCAAGATGTTGTCCAAGATGACACTAATATATAGTCTCTGGAAGAGACTGTCCTCAAAAAGTTGAGCCATTTCTGTTAATCTTTCAGTGCTTATGTTGCGTTCTGCTCTTCTTCTATTCTTGAGCTGTACTGTGCTAAAGCGCCCCCACAATTTCCACTGGCACTTTACCGTTTTCTAAGTTGAGGATGGATCCATAAGACCCTTGAAAATGTACCAAACTTGTTACGTAATACACGCTGAGACCTGAGCGAACGCCCCCCTCTGTGTAGAGCAGTGCTTCTCTATTATTTTCTGTTACGCCCCCCCAGGAAGAACAAAACATCCCC
>JAQQAE010013085.1:0-12894 GCA_029823295.1 Pseudamia nigra | reverse complement strand
GCCGCGAGATGTTTTCTTCTTCCTAGGGGGGGCATGACAGAAAATAATTGAGAAGCACTGTAATAAATCAACATCAACACCAAAATGAAAAATTGAACTAGATAAGGAACAAAAAATAAAAATTACATTACATTTAAAGACAAACAAAACAAAACAAACAGAAACAAAAAACTGAGCAAATATATGTAAAATATGACAAAACTAATACAGAAAATGAGCAAAAATTACTTTGAGAAAAATTTAACAATAAAAATTAATTAAAAATAGTCAAGTACATAAACAAAAACTGAACAAAATAAGCCAGATATTGAACAAAACATTCCAAGAAATAAACAGTAATGAACTAAAATAATCCCAAATACAACTTTTGCAAAAATTCATAAAATGATAAAGTGAAGAAAGACGAACAAATGTGATGTAAATAATCTGTGAAATAAACAAAAATAGTGAATAAAAATGAAAGCAAAATGAAATCATTATTGGATTATATGATTATGTATAATTATTTTTTAAAATAAACAAACTAATACTAATAATACAATTTTAACAGATTACCAGTTAAAATGTGCATCAGAATCGGAATCATAATGCATTTGTTGTCATTGTCAAATGTTTCCATCAACAACGGAATTACATTTTCTCCCACCAAGGGGGAGGGGGCTGCAGTGAGCGTGTGCGCTGCCCCTTCAGCAGTTAGGGCAAAGTGTATGTGTGTGTGGGTGTGTGGGGGGGGGGGGCATAATAGGAAAGAGAGTAAAAAAAACACACTGTGTGCCATGTTGTTTATAAAGTCTATAAATCTGTTTTTGTGGCTGTCGACATATAAGTATTCTTACTTTCTGTCGAAAAAAGGTCCCTTAGACGGTAACGGTTGCCAACCCCTGGTGTGAGTAAAAGTCTGTGATGTGCAAATAAAAGGCCCCGCCCACATGAAATGAATTCCTCATTGCTGAACCTAGTATATTTATATTTTCTTCATAGGTGTAATTTACCATCCGCTGTATCACTGTTATGCCACTGTACCTAAATGTGCGTCGGCCTTAAGGACGGGTGTTTGTGTGGCGCTATGCAGCTTTTCAGGGAAAGTCTGCACAAAATCTTTCATTATCGTTGTGTTTATACACAAGCTTTATAAGCTCGAAGCCCCTCTCGGTCTTCCTCTCCTGGGCCAGTTCTTGAATTTTGAAGTTCATGAGGTGTGTCCAATCTTTTGACTAATTGTATACAAACACATCAAAAACTGACTTTTTTATTTTTGTAAACAAAAATGTGTATCTTTTAGATATGACAAAACATTTTCAAACATCTCATTCCAGTTCGTCCAATATTTTCATACAATAAACTACAATAAAAAATAATTGTCAGGCCATTGTTACGATGGGCTCAAAGGGTCATAGCATAGGGAAGAGGTGCACAAGTCAACTGAAGTGAAAGTGCATTTATTGTGAGAAAAACAAAACAAAACAAAAGAGCCAGAGGTCAACACATGGCTTCCAGGATGCAGGCAGCTGAGAGAGAGAGGGAGAGAGAGTGGGTAGAGCAAGCCAGGTCTTATATAGGCCCAGATCACAGCCCCAAGCAGGTGACCTGAAATGGAAGCGCACAGACCTGCAACACACAGAGCAGCACAAAGTGGGGCGTAACACCATACATGTCAAGTCTTATACAAAGTGAAACCTTTCAACTTGAGTGGACTTGAGTGAAGGTGCAGGAGAACAAAACCAAAGCACACTCGCCTGTGTCCTCACATATACTCTTCAAAGTTAGATGCCAAAAAAGATTATTTTATACATGCATTAGCCCAGGATTGGAAACATCCCAGTATTCTGACAAGGTTCCAATTTAAGAAAAGGAAGCGAGTGAGAGCCAACACCAAGTCCAATCCCAAACAGATTCTTTCAGCACTTTTAAGAGACAAGTGGTAACACATAAAGAACCCTGTTTTTAGGCATCCAAGATGAAGCAAATGTTTCCCTGTGAAGGGCTTTATCACATTCAGCACAGTTAGTTTCTTCTATTCATAAAAAATGCATGTGATAAGATCTATATATAGGCAAAACTACAAACATGTTTAAACAAATGATTAGTGAATACAAGAGTTCTATTACAATGAATGTTTACACCGTGTCCGCTCTCCAATTCCAGGGTATTGAACATATCCAACTGCCTGTAGGGGGGCTTAGAGAAAGAGATTTGTCAGAGAGCGTTTTATTGGATCTGCCCTTTAGATGCACTTCATCCTAGAGGCCTAAAAGAGGATTTTGATATGAGTATTATGCTGTAACTTAATCCAGGACGTTTTTCAGCTTTACATTCTGATGTAGAATTTGAGGTCTATGGCTTTCTGCTCGACACTCATAGTCCATATTGTTATCAGGGAAAGTGAGAGTAACAAAAAAAAATCAAATGAGTCAGACAATTAGGAGTATCAGCTATGTTTTATCTAACTCAGTCATCAGACATACAGAATAAAGCTTGCATCAGCAGCTTTAGGGTGTTCTGATGATGGGTTCCTCAGGAAGTTTGGTTTTATGCACGTTCCTCCAGACCCATCAACATCGGTCATGCCACTATTCAAGGTCTCCTTGTATAGATCAATGCTTTTTAACCTTTTTTGGAGCATGGCACATGTTTAGATTAAGAAAAAACCCATGGCAAACCACAAACCAAAAGTGTTACAAGATGACACATTAAAGCCTAATTCAGTACATGTTAACCACAGTTTAGTTTTTGTATTTGTTCACACTCACTTGGTGTGAAACCGAGGCCTATTTCAGTACCCAGGAGATTCGATAGGTAGGTTTTTTAGTAAACAATAGAAGTCTGGTAGGGGTTGGTGCCAACTACAAGAAACAAACCTTTACCACCATGATGCGTGTCCTGTCTGCTGCAGATTAGATTGTGCTGGACCATTCTTTTAAGCCTGCCCACTGTGCTGAATACCTCAGCATGCACAGCTTGCAAACGAAATTTATTTCAGTGTTATAAAGGAAAAAATATCACAAAAATTGCAAAAACAGAGTAAAACTAGAATTATAGCCAAATTGAAAAACAGTATCTCAAAGCAGAATAATGTAAAACTATCCTTGTAGAGTCTTGGAGTAAACGTTTCACCTCTAGGGCATCATTCAATTCAATTTTATTTGAATAGTGCCAATCGTAATCAACGATTATCTCTAGGCTCTTCACAATTCAAGGCCAAGACCTCAAACGACACAGAGAGTAAACCCAACAGAACCACCGAGAGCAAGGGGAGGAAAACCTTCCTTTAAAGGAAGAGAAAAACCTCCCGCAGAACCAGAGGTAGGATGACATCTGCCTCGACCGGCTGGGTCAAACACTAATTATGTGCAACAGTGATACAACCTGAGAGTTAAATAATGATCCAGTTTGGTGACTCATACATTTGCACTGTTGACTAATAGCAGGTTGACGGTGCTGACCTCTGATACGAGAACAGGTGTGGCCTTCTTAATGGCTCCTGTCCCTTTTTTATTCAACTCTTAAATTGTTCTAGACAAAATGTGTATTTGGAGGCAGGAGACGATGAAGAATGAAGATACATATGGTTAAGTGGCCAAGCAAACCAGTTTAATATTAATCTGACTCAGTAACTTCTTACCTTAGCTCTTGTATTGCACTGAGTTACATAGAATCCTGAATACAAAGTAACAAAGTGAACTTCATACTAATGTTTTTGGCTTTCTACATTTGCAGCCTTTGGACTATTTTGTAATGATTTAAAAAGGTCCAGATTGATTTTTCCATTTGCTTGACCTTAGTCTAATGGTATTTGTGTCCAACATGCAGCAATAATAATAATAACAGAAAATTGTGTCAGTGTTTTGTTGGATTCTTAGTGGATGAATGAAGGTAAAAAAAAAGTAGGAAAATGCCAACATGTATAGATTGATGTAGTAAAGTTGAAAGTATCCTGCAGATTGGATTTCCTCTGTGGTCACACAACTGCATGCAGTCTTATTGAGTTTTGAAAATTAGAAACAAACAGGCAGGCATTTTCAACAGTGATTATGGTGTATCCGGCTTCATTTTTCAAATTTAAACACCACAGATTGGGAGAGGAAGTCACTGGTGAAGAAAATGAGATGTTTGCGGTGAAAGACAATTTGAAAATCCACTTCTCCTTTTGCAGTAAAACGTGAAGGTGAAAGTACAGAAGCAGAGAAGCTTCAAACTGAGCCACATCCACATTTTAGTATCTCTCTTGTTTCAGATGCTGTGCAGTAAGTCAAACCTAACGTAACCTAACGATGTGCACCTCAGCCATTTATGATATTTTATTGCACCCACAAATGTACGGCAGCTTTTTACAGCAATATAAACTGATGAGCCCTCATTCTTTCCATCTTGGACATTATCACTATGAGATAGCGAGTTGTATATGTTGCACAGTGGAGCAGGTTGCAATCTGTAACTAGAAAAAAGCACCAGAGGGCTGATGCATCGGCTGCCCTGTGCACAGGCAGTAATCATTCTGAAAGATCTGTATCTGAAGGCATGTTAATAAGTGTACGCCTTGTTGCAATTTATCATATAAGTGAAACATAATTATATTTAGAAGAGAACACCTTTCTTTAACATTAGCTTCTGAATGCTATCAGCCAATAGTTGGCATCTAGCTAATCCTACCTGAAGTCATTATAAACGTAGCTCCTGATTGGTGAAATTAAACATTTAGTGCACATGTAACCTCTATATTATTTAGTCATCATGGGTTGTGTTGAGTTATCTTATAATGCCAGTTACATCAGAATCCAACTGGCAGCATAACTTTAGCCGCTTGGTTGCTAGAACAAAAATGAATGAAATCAGGTTTGTGCTTGGAGATTCTGTTGGCTTTTCGCTCCACATACTCCTGAAGTTTCTGTCTTGAATTGTGACGTGAGTAGAAATAATCTTGGATTAAGTACAAATGCAAGTGAATTGAACTTTATGATTTCATCTGGGCTCTATCATGCTTTTACTTCAACCAGATGATATCAAATAATTTCCCGGGTATTTTATGGTTAAGATCAGTTCTATAGCCCTGAGTCCTATTATGACTTCAGCATAACTTAACAATATTTGGGTTATTTTGAGACCAGGATCACTTCTGTGAATCACTCTGAGATATCCACATGAGTAATATTCCCACCAACTTTGGTGAAAATCCATCTGTCTTCTTGAATCAACCTTGGGGTCGCCTTCATGGGGTCGCCAGATCATTGTGAAAAATATACATTTACAAAATTAATTCTATATTTTGATTAAATTGATTTTTTGGTAATTTCACTTGTTTCTTACTTGTTTCAGTGTTGTCCAGAATTTATTTTATCAACTGAGTTTGTAGTTTGTGCACACAAGAGTCAGATCGACACAGCAGAAAAAAAGAAAGAAGAAAAAACATGCGTTTTAGCACTGTTGATGCATTACTCAGCAGCTGCAGCAGGTGAAAACGGAGTGCTGGCTTCACAAAAAAAAGTGTTCAAGCTCAAGACTTGATGCGGTGGGAGGGGTCGCAAGGTGAATCACCTGAAAGCCAGAAAGCAGCAGCAGCACCAGGCGCCAGGACCGGAAGATACCTGAGCTTGCAAGCTTTATAAATATCAGTACAACCTTTTGAAACACGGATTTACATGCACAACCAAAAACAACACTGAATACCCTCCATGTGTCAGTATGGTGTATGGTGGGGTGGGGGTGGAGGTACATGGGGGTCGTGACTCACAAAGGTTGAGAACCACTACTGTGTAGATTTTCATTGATCTTGACTTTTGACCGACTGGCCCGAAAAGTAAAGCACCTCAAAATATCCATCCAAATGATATTCCTACAAAGTTTGGTGAAAATCTGTTTGCATATTCTCGAGTTATCCTGTGGGCACTGTGCACACACACACACACACACACACCCCCACACACACACACACACACACTGACAAAAATATGAGACACCATGTTCCTTTTGTACAAAAATAATGTTATTTGACATCAATTTCCAAGTGCATGACTATTAATGCTGGGTGGTACTCCGGTTCATACTGAAAACCAGTTTTTATTCATGTCAAGAATTTTTCTTATACTGCCGTTTGTAACAGAATCTCGGTTGTTGTAGGTTTTGTTGCTTTTCTGGGGTGGCGGTCAGAACAGTCTGACAATTTAAAATGTCATTCAACGCTTAATACTAGTACAAGTACAATAATACCACCCGTTCACAGGCACAAGCAAGAAAACCACATAAACATACCGTTAGATTTCACAGTGTATTGACAAGTCCAGCAGAGGCAAGCGTGAGCAGCTGTGCGCGTATATACAGTATTCCCAGTGGTATGAAAAAGTTTAGGCACCCCTGACAATTTCTATTATTTTCATTTATAACTCAATAGGTTTTTGGATCAGCAATATCATTTTGATCTATCAAATAACTGATGGACATAGCAATATTTCAGCAGTGAAATGAGATTTATTGGATGAACAGAAAATGTGTAATATGCATCAAAACAAAATTAGACAGGTGCATACATTTGGGCACCCTTGTCATTTTGTTGATTTGAAAACCTGTAACTACTTAACACTGATTAATTGGAACAAAATTGGTTTGGTGAGTTTGTTAAGTCTTGAACTTCATAAACAGGTGAATCCAATCATGAGAAAAGGTATTTAAACCAGCCACCTTCAGGTTGTTCTTCTCTTTGACTCTCCTCTGAAGAGCGGCAACATGGGGGGCATCAAAACAACTCTCAAATGACCTGTAAACAAAGATTGTTCAACATTATGGTTTAGGAGAAGACTAAGAAAAAGCTATCTCAGAGATGTCAGCAGTCCGTGTCCACTGTGAGGAACATAGTAAGGAAATGGAAGAACCACAGTCACAGTTCTTGTTAAGACCAGGAGCGTCAGGCCAAGAAAATATCAGAGAGGCAAAGGTGAAGGATGGTGAGAACGATCAAAGACGACCCACAGACCACCTCCAAACACCTACAACATCATCTTGCTGTAGACAGTGTCACTGTGCAGCGTTCAACATTTCAGCACACTTTATACAGGTACAAGGAAAAGCTGTGTGGGAGAGTGATTAGGAAGAAGCTGTTTCTCCACAAACAGAGTCACTTGAAGTATGCAAAAGCACACTTGGACAAGCCAGTTTAATTTTGGAATGGTTATTTGGTCATAACAAGGGGTGATATGCATGGCAGCAAAATAACACAGGATTCCAAGAAAAACACTTGCTACCCACAATAAAATTTGGTGGAGGTTCCATCATGCTGTGGGGCTGTGTGGCCAGTGCTGGTACTGGGAATCTTGTTAAAGTTGAGGGTGACATGGATTCCACTCTGTATCAGCAGACCCTTGAGAATAATGTTCAAGCAATCAGTCACAAAGCTGGTTTCAACAAGATGACCCAAATCACAGCTCAAATTCTACTCAGGCATTCATGCAGAGGAACAAGTAGAGTGTTCTACAATTGCCATCCCAGTCCTCAGACCTGAATATTATTGAAAATCTGTGGGATGATTTGAACTGGGCTGTCCATGCTCGACTACCATCAAACCTAACTGAACTGGAGATGTTTTGTCAAGAGGAATGGTCCAAAATACCTCCATCCAGAGTCCACCTCTTTAGAGGTTATAGGAAAGAAAGGAGACTCTACTAAATATTGATGTGATTTTTCTGTTGGGGTGCCCAAATTTATGTACCTGTTTAATTTTGTTTTGATGCATTTTGCACATTTTCTGTTCATCCAATAAACCTCATTTCACTAGTGAAATATTACTGTGTCCATCAGTTATTTGATAGATCAGAATGAAATTCCTGATCCAAACACATACTGTACAATACAGTCCAGTTTAGCCATACAACAATTCAATGGGAATATCCACTCCAGCTTTTCTAACTGATTCAGAGTTTGTCCCACCTCGTACTGCATATCTATAAACCAAGCAAACGGAAGTCCAGGCTGCGTTTTACCGCAGACCTGTTTAACCCACAACCAGGAAGTAAACATAGTCAGCGTCAGCGTTACAATGGCAAGTGGGGTATGTTGTTCTGCTCTGTGACGCTCGATCCGTGGAGGGAATTGCAGTCAACGAAACAGCAGCAGGACGGAGACAAACCAAGCTGAAGTTTCCACACAGCCTCCAGCGCATGACGATCCCCACAAACAGATCACACGGACTCAACACGCCATACAGGCTGCAGGAAGCTGATGCACACATACATACATAGACTAAACCCCCTGTCAGGCCACAGGCTCCAAACATATAATATTTCTGTACACGGGTTTCAGAGTTGGCGTGGAACAGGGGATGTGGTGATTGGTGGACTGGGGGTAGGTGTGGACAGAGGAGGACGTAAATGGACATGACTGGCATTGGATGAGGATGACGGCATCATAGTGACGCAGGGCACTACAAGCTTAAATAGCCTAAACCATGTGATGCAGTGGTGAAGCTTGGAGGAACTTTTTCACTCCTGCACCACTGACTAGTCGAGCACTAGTGTTAGTGGAGGTGTTGAGCCGTAAAAAAGTTGTAAAGCTGTAGCAGACGTTGAAGTTGATGACATCGAAGAACTCGCTTATTGATTACTATGGGAGATACGTTACTTCTTTTACCTCCAGAGGACCCTTAACTGGATGCTACAGTCATAATGCAGGCATAAACAAACAACCCATGTAGTCATTTTTTATTGGAGGAAAGGCTCATCTTAGTCACTTATTGCAGCCAATATCTAAGGATACAAAACAAAGTGTTTCCCTTATGTCAGAGTAATTGTTCCTATTGGCTTCTAACACTTGTACATTCTGTAGTTTTCTGTCATTCAGGTGCTAGTCACTGGATTTTGCTACAAAAAGTAGACACATTTACCTCAAACGCTGGTTTTAAGGCCTTAATTATAAGCATCCTTAATGGCATTTGTAAATGTCTTACTACTGTTTTCTTCTGTTTTGTCTATGGGCTCTTTTTTCTTGCTACAGCTCGTTTCTGCCATTCAGTGTAAATAAGAAGTTGCTTTTAATTCCTCCTATGTGAGAATAAAATTATCAACTAAAAATACTTACCTCTGACTGAGAACAAGTAACAGAATGAATAAGGCAGCTCTACTGTGCCATTACAGTCCTATTGAAGTGGGAAAATTTGATACTTGTTAGATTTTGAAACAGTTCCTCATGGCAATATCAGCTGTCATGTCAAAGCCTGTATGACGTGTCTGGGACACCTAGGTTTGTCATTTCCTGATGTGGCACCTTTTCATGTGTGTCATCTCCCGCCGGTGACAGACGGCAACGCACTCACCATGCTTACAGCTATGCGGCACCTATTGCATTCTGCATGTGTCACAGGTTCATTAGGTTTAAGCTTGAAATTGCTTGGTTAGGGAAAATGGGTGAGTGTGGTGAATACAAATGAAAACACACTACAACACATGGATTCAGTGCAGTCCACACTTGATAGTGCTGCTGTACCTGCTCCCACTACCTCTTCAGAATATTTCTCCCCTTCAGTAGCATCACTAGGCGGTCATCCTCAATTTCCCACAACTAAGGATATTGCTCTTAGCATCCAATATTGAATATCACTGCCACGCCAAAGGCTTTCACATAACAGCTGGATAATATGAATTACACAGGGTTGGATTTTTATAAACACATTTTCGGGGAAAATTATTTTCATGAGCTGAATGTTTGATTTTTTAAAATGATATTCCTGTGATCGACACAAGTTCTGTTTTTATGTTAAAGCAATTTGCTGAGAAGCAACAGTGTTACTATATGAAAGCAGGTGATGTAAAACAGTGCAGTTAGATTTACTTGAGTTACCACGGATACAGGCATGGAATAATGTGTAACCATCTTGATGAATCCTGGATAATGTTTTCCTTGAAGCCTTTGCATCACTTTTGAAAACAAGCATTGTAATCCAAGGCCCTGGCACAAAACAGACAATACTGTTGTTTATTTATTTATTCAGTATTTGACCACACTTGCCGATTGCAACTTATCCCAAGTCCACTGCCAGGTTCAACAGATCTTTTTGTGTCTCTACTGAAAAACATCTCCTGAAAGTGACAATTTGAACAATATGACACTTTGCACAAATGTTGGTGCCGTTTCCCTTTTCTGCAAACAAGATAAAATGCCGCTGCATTTCCCGTTTTTTTTTTTAAACAAGTAAGCACATATGTAAGTTTGTAGATTATTTCTAAAGACAAATGAAAAATCATGGTAGAAATCATGTTTGCATCAAATACATTTATACACCAGGGAAGGGTTTTGTGCCTACTTACCCAATTATGGTAACTATCTAGACATGTTCATATTGAACCTCTATAAGAAAGTGTCTTTTGGTTCCTTGAACCTCATTACATTTAAAACCAAAATAGAAATTTTGGTAAATTTCCCACAAACATTCAACTGGATGTAAAAACAAATAATTTTGGTAGCCTAAGATCCAAAGTTAAGGTGGCTTTGACCTCATTTCTGCACATTCTTACAATGGGCAGAATCGCTAAAAAAAAAAAAAACCCCAAAAAAACAGTGTCCTGAGGTCTACTGTTGTTTTTTTTACAATTTGGTTTCACCACACAATTAAGTTGTAGCGTAACAGTTTATATATCAATCAATCAATCAATCTTTGTTTGTATATAAGTGAATACAGAAAGTATACACTTTGGTTAAAATGAAAAGGGGAAAATTTTTCACTCATATCGAGTTGATTATGAATTAAAACGGGGCACCACCTTTCTTTTTCTGAGGGGAAAGAGAGGAAAACATGAATTATTCATCTGAGATCTAATGGGCAAAGCACATTAATTGAATAAACACAGATAAATTAAAGATCAGTCTCATAACTTGAAGGTTGGAGTCTTTTCCTTACAGTTTATCAATAAGCAGGGATCAGTCAGAGATATTCTAAGGGAAGTCTGGATTTGTGTAGCAGCGGAAAGACAGGAGTTGGAGGGAGAATTTGAAAATAATAATTTGATTGCTCATTTAGGAATAGGTGAGTGGAGAAGAGAGAAATATGAGTCAGCTCTGAGACACTCCTCCGAAACCAGTAACCAGATGGACCTTACCTTGAGTTGAACTTCGTCGGTTCGGTTCGGTTCCGACCCGAGTTCACAGCACAGCTCTGATTTCCGGTTCCGGTCTGGCGTCGGCTCGTTTCTGGTTCCAATCTCGGATGTCCAAGTGGAGTTCTAGCCGGCTTCTGGCTGACGGGACTTCTGTTAGAGGCTGGAAAAGGTCTACTGGTTGTTGTGCTGAGTGGTTCTGAAAAAAAGTTTCTTTCTTCAGAGATATCTTGGATGTAAATTCATCCAGAGGCAGAGGGGTTCCCCTTTTAAGTGTGCGATGATGTCACAGATTGGGCGGAGCTGCCATTGAATACATCAAAAGAAGAGAAGAGAAACTTCAATTTTGTGACTTTCCCTTTTTGAATATCTCTGTCCAGAGATGGAATTCTAGAGAAATCATACAACGTACCTTCATAGCCACGATACAATTATCACACACATCTGTATGAATTGACGTTCATAAGACATTGACATTCGTAGTATAACACAGTTATACTATTAGCTACACATGGAACAGGTGATACACACATCATTCTACTTTTCATGCATAAGTGAATTACTACTGACTATGGATGGTGTATTTAATATCAGTCCAAGTGGCACTATGTACTATCATAGTTGGTTGTGGGTCTCTGCTTCATCCAATTGGTGGCACTGTTGCTCCATACAACACATAGGGGATTGCTATGTCTACATTTGTATCTCCATAAATCCCTCAATCTGGGTCATACAGAAGTCTCCAACGGTTTGTTTTGCTCCGTAGATTGTGATAAACTCAGTTATTACAATTTTGGCAAGGTATATGTTCAAATTTCTCTGTTATAAAAGGTCCATGGACTTTGTGTCAACAGAGTGAACATCAGGGCAGTGAGCTGGGGGTAGATAAAGGAAGGTGATAAAATCTCAGCAGGAATGTTGACTCCCTTTGAAGAATGGAGTATGGTCGTCTGGATGGCTTCCTGAGGTGTCAGCAAGGAATGTCTTGTGTGATGTCTGAGGGTGTACTCACACTGGGAGCTCGTTCCACGCCTGGGCATGTTTCACACCTTTGGCGCAGATCGTTTGAGTAATGAGTACAATCGAGCCGTGCTGCTCCACTGAGCCTCGGCGCGGTTGGAAGAGGTGTGCCACGGCACGGAATGCTTGGTCATGCACGCGTACGAGCACGGCGACCGTACATGACGATGATGTAAAATCACTGCGTCCTTCACTACACTCATGTCAAAACAATGGCAGCAGCTGAAAAAGTCTCTGCCTGTGGGCAGCGCGGTTAATTACAAATCGTCGCCTTGCATTCTGGAGAAACCTAGGTGTGTCACCGGACAGTATCTGAGCGAAATGGCACAGACTTCGCCATAAAATCATTGCGATCATATGGACGATTCCCGTGTTGTGACCCATGATACCGAATCTGTTGACTGCATCGGATGCAGCTTCTGATGACGTACACACAATGTACAAACGATGTGATGACATCTGTACAACATCAATCGAGCCTCAGCCTGCATTAATGTGAGCAGAGATGCGCCGGGGACTGGAAAGGTGTGAAGTGGGCCCCGGCATGGCTCGAGCCAAAATGGCCCTAGTGTGAGTACGCCCTTAGGGTTGAGGAAAGGCCTATGTTTATACAAGAGTCATTTTATGACTCGTGTGCTCCAGGGCTTCTCTGGGGTTCGGAGTCAATCCAGGGTCACTACAAAGTGATTACCGGTCATGATCATTCAAGATTTTTTTCAACCACAAGCTAGAAGGTCCTGGGTTCAATCCCAACACCAGGTGGTGGGGCCTTTCTGTGTGGAGTTTGCATGTTCTCCCTGTG
>JAQQAE010013084.1:0-12894 GCA_029823295.1 Pseudamia nigra | reverse complement strand
TGCTTTATTTTATTGAGAATTGGAATCATTTCTGGTTATTTTGTTTTTTTGTCGATTTTGTTTATAATTTGCCGTTTTGGTCACTGATTATTTGTTATTGAGAATTCTGACCATTTTTGTTCATTTTGTTGATTTCTATTGATAGCTGAGTATTTTGACAATCTTTTTAGTCATTTTTTTCTTCATTTTGGCAATACCTTTGGTCATTATTCTTCAGTTTTGGTCATTTCTGGTCTAACAACAAAGATAGAAAAAAAAACCTCCAGTGATAGTTTGGATTTAATTACCCTAAGCATAGTTGTTTTAAAGCCTGTTTTTCATTATTTGCTGGTTTTACTTTCTAAGTTTGACACAGAAAAAAACATTTAGCATATTTCTTAGTAACAAAACAAGTCAACTCAAATTGAAACTGCAAATCACAATGTTGCAATATGACATTTTCACCAAATAGTGTAGCCCTTGCTTAAAACAACTAAGTTTATGCAACAACCACATCAATCATATAGAAAAGTGCACACATACTTAGTGAGGAAAACTGTGTGTTTTTGTGTGAAAATGTCATTAAGTGCTGGTGTTGAACTGAACCTTTCTCTAAATGTCAGCAAGACTGGGTTGTCGTGATGATAAGCATGAGAGATAAATAACGGCAATACAGTGTCATGGTAACAAAGTCATAATCCTCCATAACAGAGGACAAAAGAAAAAGAGACAGGAGGATAGCAGCAGACCGGGAGGGAAAGGAAAGGAAAAAGGAAAGGAAAGAGGAAAGGAGAGGAAAGTGTCATAAAAGGAAAAGGACAGGAGAAGGAGAAAAAGGAAGAAAAGGAAACATGAAAAGAAATGAAGGGGGGAAAGAAAAAGAATGGGCATTAAACGGGGGTAAGGAAAGGGGAAAAGCAAAAGAAAAAAGACACAATAATGATGCATGTAGCTGTTAAGATTCCATCCCTGTGGTTTCCTACAATGTTCAGACACAAGTCAACATTCTAGCTTTGTGGTTTTCAGTTTATAGCCAGTAACAATTTCAACATTGCATAGCCGGTTATTGTTCTAACATTTTGCTTTTAACATTGTAAAGCAGGCAACCTTTCCTGTTCCCTGCTGTTGATTAATGACCTCATATTCTGTTAATTAGACGCTCAGCCCTGAGGCAGAAAGATTTAATTTCCCCTTCATCATCATCATTGAGGGAAAAAAATACAACTGATTAAAGAGAAGAGGCGAGGCTTACAAAAGATGAGAACCGGACGATATATGGATGGGATTCAGAGGAGGTGACAGGAATTTGGATGCACATGAAAACTTCCTTTTATACAGCCTGTATAAAAGGGCAGCACCCTTCATATTCTGGATAAAAGGTATGAACATGCAATGGGTGGATAGTGTTGTTTTGTATTTAAGCCAGCTGTGGAGGTAGGACCAGAGCTAATTCAATCATTTATGTACAATCCCACTTCCAGAAACAGACAGTGACAGTGAAGTGTTCCCGAGCCCATGCAGTGATTTACAGTAGAGAATCATGCCTGTTTTTAACACAGTGCCATTTTAGGGACTGAAGATCACCAGCATCCATTTTGACCTTTGATCTTGCTCCTGATTCTCTGAATCTTTTGATGATATACACTGTAGATGATAAGATCTTCAAGGCCTTTGCTATTTTGATGTGCAAATCATTTATGAGATTTGCATATCATTGCATTCTGTTGTTATTTATGTATTACACAATTGCACTGGATTTGGGGATATAACAGACTGCCATTATGGCAAAGGCATTCAACATTTTGATGACATGTAATGTGTAACTTGAGTTAAAAATCTCTGAACAAACTGTAAAGAGGTACCAAAAATAATATGTGCAGACTGTGGAAATGGCACAACCTCGGAGTTCCCATATTTAGAGTAAAATGGTCCGGTGGCAGAAAAATAGTTTTACATCATATCCTACAAGTCAGTAAATAAACAAGTAACAATATACCAACATATAGCAAGGAGCTCCCAGATCTCGCAATCTTGCCAGACACCAATACTTCTTGGTCAAAGTTATCCACTGATGTATTTACAGGTCCTGCTTTGCCCTGCCACAACTATTAGCAACCTGGGTAGCTGCCATTCACACCACAATAAACCCTGGTCCAACCCTGGTTGGAGACCCACCTCTTGACCCATGTCACCAAGCTACCTATAGCACGACACTGTGTCATTATCTTTAGTGTCACTGCAACTCAGGGGAGATTATAATTGTTTGGATTTCAAATCTGTCACATCAAGATAAAGCCACCATAAAAATATGCTCAAACATTTTGCTAGCAGGGCTTGACAAATCTCTCAAGTCTATGATGAGGCACATATGTTCTAACACAGTGATGACTGTGGGTTGGTGAATCAATGATCTGTATGCTTTCATGTCACATTGTACTAGCTCTTCAGTTTGTTTAGAAAGTTGTGAATTTGGAGCCAATAAATACCTGACAATACTGCTCTCATGGAGAACAAAAGTAAGGCTGTGTCTAGCTGAGGTGATTTTAACTGATACCTTCATTTGATAAGCTGCAGAAGTATAAAGTGGAATAATACTGAAATGTAATCCAGCTAAACAGCATATGAAGAACTGTATTTAGGTACATTCCACCACTGTAAGCTCATATTTCAAGCACCTATTCTAAAAGTTGTTGTGTTGTGCCTTTGAGTGGTAGCATTTTGTCTAATAATCATATACTGGCAGTGTGTTTGAGTCAGTAAACAAACAAAATGACATAATAAAAGGTCTTCTAAACAGCAAAACTGGGGGAAAAAGAAACACAGCAGGTATAATGTCTCACCTTGTGGCAGGTCTGGGGATATGTATGGCACTTCCTGTGTGTTGATGTGTGTCCAGTCAAAATCATCATAGGGATCTTGTTGATAGTCACACTGAGAGAAGCCTTCGTCAAATGTACAACTTCCTGCAAAAGAGGAACACAAGAAAAAAATAAATTAACTCCTGTAATTCAATCTGTTTTAAACCAGTAGAATTTTTGATCTCTCCCCTCATGATGTTTTTCTGTACGTGCCTCTGTCTCAGCTCATTAAAAAACCACCAGGAGTCTGAGCTCCAACAGTCATCACTCAAGGCCAGTCAGGATCACGTCTGACTCAACCACCAGGGCCTTCAGCAGATCATCTGAGCCCATCACCACAGCCTCGGGACAGCCATGTGTGAGCTGGCTGCCACTAGCTCCACCTAAACAGGAATTGGCTCTAATACAGAAAGACGCCACTTGTCCCCAGTGGCTTGCAGAACCAATCCACTCGCATTGATATGTGGCTTGTACTGGCAATACTGCTGGTAGGCGTGGCATACTGGCTACTGCTAGCTATCTGATTCATTCAGCCAGCAGTGTTGTGTGGATGTGCTAATAAAATGGCTAGAAGAGATTCAGCTAAGAAAAGCTACCACGCCATCTGATTCACGTCTCTGTTAGTTAACAGTCACTGAGATGTGTCCTCTGTGCCCTTTTTGATATCGAAAGAGTTAGGGTACATGTAGATAGAAGGACGTACAAACAGTTTGAGATAGAATGTAAGACTGGGCTGATTTATAAAACAAATGTCATGTAGGAGCCACTTTCACAGGTTTTAACAGCTTTGGGTGCCACTTATTAGTAAAGGTACAGACTTCTCTAACTGTGTAACCAAGCGATGTTGTATTTCTATCCATTCTGCATAACCAATTACCTGATAAACCAAAAAACCAAGAGTTCTTTCAATTTTTCTTGGGCTTTGAGTAGAGACTTGCATATCCACCATACCATGTTTTAGACTATTTTAAGAGAAGCCTATGTCCTTTATGTTTCCATGGTCAGTTAAAAATTTTCTCCATAAAGTAAGATTTAATGGTTATTAAAAATGAACTTTCACAATAAATGAGGAGAGCATTCACTGAAAGTCCACATCATAACTCAATAACTGTCCCTCAGTGGCTTTGTAAATGGGATAAACAGTCATTAATGACACAATTTTTGAAGATTCATGAAAATAATTAGTAAATTTATGGTGATCAAATGGTAAAATGTTCCTCTCTTCAATGTAATCCTCAACTATAAACCAACTCTAAAGCGTTGGAACAGATAATCCATTTTATTACTGAATTACAGTAATACGGTTATTGGGTTTGCATGCAAGCTTTTTTAATCTCTAATGATTTGAAATAAATTTGAATTAAATCTCTGAATAACCTCTGACTGTCAGAATGAGTTTGAAAATGGTTTTCTAAAGGCTCATACTGACAAACTGCTTTTATTCCCTCATCTACCATCAAGTTTTGGGCCATAACAGTCAAAGAATCCCAACAAAGGATTGCTTGAAAAGGATTTTCAACCAAGAGTAAACAAAAAAGTTTGAATTTTTGGCTTGAAAAATGACTGAAAGTTAATTAACTATCAAAATAGTTGCTGATTAATTTTCTGTTGTTCCAGGCACTGGATATTACACTGATTTATTGCCCAGCTCTCAAATGAAGACAGTTTAAACCTTTAGGCAAAAAATGAGCGCATTATTTAATGACTGAAATATTTTGCTGTATTTAAATTGTAAATGAGCAAAACATCCTTGGCCTTGATGCCACTACACTATTTAGCTAATGTTTTGACCGTATGGGCTTTGTCCTGCAGCAAAGAAAACAACAACTTAAAACCTCACATAATTAACAAGAATAGCTCATTAATCATATATCATATTCTGGCTACTCTGACCACAATGTTTTCTGTTGTTTACCATGAAATTTGTATGATTTCAGCCAGTATGAAAGTCATAAAAATACACAAAACATGAATGCCAAGATAACCAGAGTGCATGTCTTTAGAAGTATGAGTAAGCCACCACGAAGCACCATCAAATGCCATCACTGCCAGCAACATAAATCTCCAAGGGTTCAGTTAGCGCTCCAGCTTTGCTACCTGTGTCCAAAAGCAAACTGTGGCAGCTGTGATGGAGAGCAGAGCGGCAAGCCCTCAGATACCCCACTGATCTGAGCTGCTGCTACAGAGGGATACCAAGAGGTGACAGCCACAGCCGGAGGAGAAACAAGTTAACATCAAACTAAGCGACTGTCTTCGGCTGGAGGCTGTACGGCTGGTTGTGACTCACAGTCTCGGTGATGCAGTGGATCACATTGCTCTGGGCATCACTCTTTAAACCAGCCTCTCCTCATGCAATTGAGTTCAGTTCCATTCAATTCAATTAAGTCTTTGTCACAGCAAGTTACCTCCAGTCACAATGCAAAAATTCTGGGGCATGTAGAGGGCATGTAGTCTAGCATGACAACTCACATTTATCTACTTGAGACTATTCTATTATGTACTCCACTTCCACGTAGACAACCTAATTCTACTGCTTTCTGCAAAATGTTCCTGGTACAGCATGTATGTTTGTAAAACTCCATGACTTCTGTCTCCCACAGTGTGTATATGTCAGTTTACATCTTGCTGTCAGGTAGCTCTCTCTGCATGGGTTAAAACAACAAAGTGTAGACTGAATGCTTGTGTGTTCAAGTGCATTTTCTATCAGGCCCACCATTACAAAGCACAGACAAACTTCTGTGCAGATTTTGTTGTTGTTGTTGTTTTGTTTGTTTGTTTGTTTGTTTGTTTGTTTGTTTTTTAAAAACAGCTGCCTTTTTCATGTTCATCACTGAAGTAAACAGGTGGAGGAATAGAAAATAAAACAATGGAAGGAGAACAGGGGAGAACATGGTAAAGTGAAAACACATATTTTCAACATGGCCCCAATTTGTTAACAGACAAAAACAAAAACCGGTACCAGATGTTCAATGTAAAACATACACAGGGATGAAATCCAAAAACATATCACTACAAATTAAGTAATAAAAATACCCCCGCAAAAAAAAAACAAGGCTAAGCAAATCATTTTACTGCAGAAATTAATATTGTGACTTGCATTGTGAAAAGAGCTGCTATAAACGGAGCAACAATTAACAAACGCATATTCTACAGTTTGTTTGTCTGTTGTTGTCTTTTATGCCAGTTTTGTTTGTGTTTTTATGTCTTCTGGATTGTTTTTGTCTTTTCACATCTTAGATCTTCTTTGCCAGTTTTATGTAGATTTTATTTCTGTTTTTTTGCCTTTGTCTACTACACTGTTTTCTTCTTTTTAACATCTTGAATTTCTCTTTCTATTATGTTATTTTTGTCTTGTTGAACACATACACGGTATGGGTATTAGTTTACTATAAAGCTTCAACTTCTTTGATTGATGATTAATTTTGAGTGAAGAACACCAATACTCTTGTTTTGACATAATGGAACCAGTCTTCCTGTACCTGCTAAAACAAACTGTTTGGCTTTGTTCAACCTCACTGAAAACCCATTACATCTACATTTAGTTTTAAAGCCAGCTTCTGAAATGTCTCCTTTTGGAAGCAGTCCAAGCAAATTGGTTGATTTTTGGATTTTAATGATTCAAAACAGGTGATTTGGGCTTTTAGTTGTATTCTTTGAGAGCTCTGACACAAGAGGTATTTTGCCTTGGCTTAGCAGTGAAGAAAAACATGTCCTTGTTTTGGATTCTGCTTTACTGTGTAGTTTAAAAGAACATTTCTCAATCTCAGCATTCCTCTTCTCTCATCCACACACCGCTGATGGACAGTTTCTCTGCTTTTTTCAGCAAACACACAAAAAAGCTGTGTGCCTGTTTGTGTGGAAGTAGAACAGGGGGGTTTACAGGAAACTAAATACGTGTGAAACTGTCTGCACACACACAAATACACACAAACCTCACACTTGCTCGCCCACATTCTCAGTTAACACTTCTGCCTTTCCTCAATGTCCTGCCAATGTGGACCAACACACACATGAACACACACACATCTAATGGCAAATGCTTATAATCACTGACAAGAAGAGCAGTTTTTTGCATCTTTCATGTCCTTTTTCATGGTTTACATTTTTTTCTTTTTCATTTCATTTGTGTCGTGTCCTTCGGTCATTTGTCTTTTTTGCCTTTTATGTAGTTGTCATCTATGTTGTCCCTTTCATGCATGGCATCCACTACACTGCCTTACAGAGGTAAACTGAATGTGAAAAGGCGACATTAAATATAGTGTCATTAAAAAAATATGGCAAAAAGCAAAGCAAAATGCAATAGCAGTGTTTTGACAAAAGGAACAAAATAAGCAGGACAAAAGAGCGACATAAGAAGCAAAAGGTAATAAGGAAAATGAATTAAAGTGAACAAAATCTGAAGTAAAATGAACAAACAATCAAGAAAATTAACCAATTTAGATGCAAATATAAGAAAAATTAACGGAAATAAACAAAATAAGAAAAAAATCAACAAAATGAGCAATTAAAAAAGAAGAAAGTTTAACAACACTCCTATGTCTAAAATAAGTAACATAATTTTAAAGTCTGTACTATATGGTTAACAATGTCTTTTCAGTGTGTTACAACTTTTTCATGATTTTGTTGATTTTTTTTTCATAATTTTTGCTTTTTTGTGTTTTCATTGTTTTGTATGCGTATATCTTTTTGTACGTTTTGTGCTGTTTTCTGTCTTTTTGCATCTTTTTACATCTTTTAATCTTCTTGTGTTATCATGCTTGGGTTCTTATGCTATGTTGGTTTTGTCTTGTTGCATCTTTTTTATGAATTAATTAAAACCACAAATTCCCATCTGGTTTCTTGATCATTTACTCAGAACAAAAATTAGCCTTTAGATTTTAATAACATAATGATTTTACATCTATCATGACAATTTATATCGTGAAAACATATTTTTACCATCCTACCCAAGTTTAGTTTGACATGTTCTACAAATACAGGGTCTCTACTGTGTATGATAGGGTAAAACAAATCCCTACAACATTTTCAGACTATATGCATGGCTGTGTGTCCAGATGGGTCATTATTGCCCTCCTCCCCTCCATTCACAAGGACACAGAGAGAAAGAGGGAAACCAACTGCATGCTAATTACTTCCTAATCAGCTTCTGTGATTGGCTGCCGCACTAATGAAATAATGGTGCCTCATTTGCATAATAAAATAATTAGAAGAACTTGATAAAGGCTCAAGGGCAGAGAGAGGAGCTGCACACACAAATATGCACACTCCCATGTACACAGACACTCAGTGACACAGGACCACTGCAGACATTTCTAAAATATTGTTGAATGGCATCTGACACAACATCTGCCACCGTCACTCAGAATCATTTAGTCGTTATTTGCACTGACCTCCACCTTGAGAGTCAAACAAAAGTGCTTTGACTAAAACTGTTCATAAACACAAGCCCAGACGACCCTCAGGCTGTCCCCGGTAAAAAAAACAGGGTCCACGTTCATTGCACGTTATTAACTTAGATCAAGATTATTAGCTTGCAACGCAGCAAGAATGTATAACAATAGCCAGTTTGATTAGGTTTCCCACTCTCCTATGTGATCTGCAGAATAGGCAGTATTAAAGCTGATCTGAAAGAAGTCCCTGGGACACGTTTAAATCAAATGAGGGTCTGGGCTGTTTTTTTTTTTTTTTATCTTGACACAGTTAAACTAAATCTACGGTTACAAAGGAACTCCATTATACTGAAGAGATGGGTGATTATCAAAACCTTGAATGCTTAGTCAATACTTATGACCTTGCAAAGAAGAACAGTACATAGGAGTCTGCACAACTCCTCAAAAAAGTAAGCGTTAGAGCAGTGTAGTAATGCTCAATGAACTGCAAGTATAAAAAACAAGTATATTTATTAGTATGTATTGGCTCTGGTGTTGTTTGACATGTCAGTAGTTAGAACTATACAGCTGTTTCTGCAGCTCAGGCATCCCTCCAACTCAAATCTTATGTGACAAATCAAATTACAATTTCAGAGTATTCAGAGAATGAATTATGTTCTATATATTACATGCACTGAGGAGCAAATCACATGGAGAGTGTGTATATTCTTCTCCAGCCAACAAAACATATACTGTACTAAGCAGTAGCATGTCAATAAGGAGAATGACACTCAAAGAAACCTTAAAGATCCCACAGTCCATAAATTCAACAAAACTACAAGCAGAAAAATCATTAGTTCATTTGGATATTTATTCATGTGTTCCAGAATTTGAACGTAGTAGTAATTTGTAGTTTGCAGTTTATTTTGGTCCACTTTTTTATTTTTTATTACATTTTGTTATACAATATCAGTTGTACAGTTGTACAGTTAATCAGTTGTATTGTTGTTTGCTGTATTTTTGTTCATTTTGGTTCACTTTGTTTCCTATTGTTTAATTTTGTAACTACTTGATTACATTTTTTCTTATGGTGCGTACAATTTACATCAAAACTCAGAGGCCAGGAGCCTCATTGATAAAACTGTGCATAGGAAAGATCACTACAAGTGGTGTACGCCGGAAACACAGGAAATGTGTGCACACAAAAACTTTCAGATTTGTAACAGAGTGTGCATGCACATCCTACGCCTGTTTCCATTTACAAATTACAACCAACTCTAAAGTTGTCGCACGTGTGGGAATGTTTTGCCCCACCCATATGTTGCCTATAAAAGGTCAGGTGAACGCCCTTTATGAATATTCAATGCTATCAATCTCACTATGGACCAAGAAGGAAAACAAGCAAAAGAAAAAGAAATTTCACTCAATGTGAGGTCAAGATATTAATACAGTAGGTGAGGTGGACACACGCAAAACAGTCATTGGTGGGCACAATATGGGCATCACTAATGCCAGAAAGACAAAAGAGTTGAAGCATGTGGCTAATGCTGTAAATAACGTTGCCTCAGAGGTTCGGACTAAGGCTGAAGCAACGAAGAAATGATCCGACATAAAAGTGGTTGCAAAAAGGCATATTGCTCTCCAGAGAAAGAGTGTCTGTGCGACAGGTGGGGGAAAGGCACACCTGAGCTCATCCCACAGACTGAAGGCTGGCAGAGATCATTGGGGAATCCCTCCTGAACGGTGACAGAGGCGGAGGGGGACACAGATGCATAAAATGTGCCAGAAGCACCGGATGAAGGTAACTGTATTCTCTTGTTTAAATAGTAAAAATGAACACAGTACAAACACATTTGGAACATAAATCGCAATAGTTTGTTTCATTTAAAGTTAAATAGATAAGATAAGCCATTGTGCCCACATGCGTAAGTGATGTACTCTCTGAGCTGATTACGTACCAGCTGTGAATTTAGAAAAACATGGGTATGTACTCAAAAGCTGGCTCTTTTGGAACATAGACGACTTCCAACTACATGTGTATTCTACATGAAAACATCTGCACATACAAATAGTGTAGTGTATTGCAATTGATCAAAACTAAACTGTACTATATGTATGAAACAAATACTAGAGCTCGACCGATTATTGGCCGGGCCGATAATCGGCGCCGATACTTGGAATTTTGATGTATATCGGTATTGGTGTCTTTTAAATCCGACGGGCCGATATCAAGAAATCAATTAAAAATTAAAATCTTATTGATTAAGCAAGCCACAGTATGTATAAGCCATGTGTGCGTGTCCTCACACACACATAACTTAAGCTTTGGAGAGCAAGCATATGTGTCGAAGGTTAACGCAGAAAACTCTCCTGAAATTGTAACAAACATTCCAGTGCTCTATGTCTCCCAACTACCACTAACATTACAGTGTGTAGCAGAATAGAGTGGAGTAAACATTAGCTGCCACTAACGTACTTCCTGTACCTCTTAGGTACCTCTTACGTACCTCCCGACATGTCTGTGAAGTACTTGAAAGAAGGTGATGATAATATCGACAGTCAAACAGTCCGTGATAGTAAAAGCATGTGTGTGTGATTGAGAGAGAACATGTAAAAAACTCAATTCACTTGTTTTCTTGTAAGGAAACACGCTAAGGTGGAGGCTGATTAGTTTATACCATGACATGAGTTGTCCGGTCTGGCTGTAAACACTCAGCAGATTATATATTAGCAATGGGTTGAATGTATGTAATGTGGAGAATAGTATGTGTTTGTGTAAAAGTCACATGAAAAACTCTACAGCTCATGACTACTATAATAACTTGTGAGTCTAGAATCCATGCACTTCTGGAGCTATTTATTTTCTGTTTGTTTGGTTGAATAAACATGCTTTAGCCATTTAAACTAAGTTAAGTGTTTGTATTATTCAACACTCTTATGCCAATTTTTACACTTTTTTTTGTTTTACTGCAAATGAATATCGGCTCCAAATATCAGTTATCGGCCTCCTTCACTACTAATAATTGGTATCGGTATCGGCCCTGAAAAACCCATACTGGTCGATCACTAACAAATACACCACAAATTACAAGTGGTTTCAAGTGGCATGTTAAATTGTCCGGAATAGTTGAAGTTGGTGGAGTTGCTGCGACTTTCCAAGTTGGAATTCTGACTTCAGAGGGAGTTCCAGCGGAAATACCGACTGGAATGCAGCATTATTTTGTTGTTGCCTGGTTGACTTTTACTGTTTTAGGTTGTCATCTAGCAGTCCACATTATAACTATTATTCATTGCCATTTTTAACTAGGGTAAAAATGGCCAAATGTAACTGAGTATAGGTCCACGTTTTTACCACAAAAAAATTACTCATGTAACTAAATGTACAGTACTACTCACTACTACTAAGTTCTACTCACCTCTGGTTGACAGAGTTTAACCAGATTTTGTTCAGTGTATGAGGAATATTCTCTAAGCAGGACATGTGATTGTATTGCTTTAAGTTAATTTATTCCTGAAAGATGGAAACCCTGAACTTTAAATGAGGGAAAAATTATTACATGGAGGCATCATATCTGGACTGAAATAAGGTCAGAGATTGCTCTGTGTGCAAGATATTCCAAGTATGAAATGCAAGAAATACACATCTGTTATGCAAGTTAGATGCTCAAGGTCATGTCAGGATAAATGTAATGACACTGGTTTCATGGTTTTCAAAGTGATATTCTTTCTTTCTGTCCAAACAGCAAATATTTGAGCCAACTAGACAGCACTGACACCATCACTTAGCTCCAAACAGGGTAATGTTTAAAGACCAGAGAGCAAGAATCTCACTGTAATGTATGTACAGTACTGGGTTCCCTCCTTCTCTTGTCCTCTCTGTCTAGTATTTATCAGTAGAGCTCTGTTTCGGTGTAGAGGCAGCAGATACTATCACGCAAAAGCAGATAAGACTGGATGAGTAAAAGAGAGTGAACGGGAACAAAGAGAGAAAAAGAGACAGGCAGTCACAAAAATCCAGTAATTAATTTTTTGGGAGATCATGTTAACGATAGAGCGAATATGCATTCATTAATATGCTGATATATTTTTTCTTCCTGATCTTTTATCTGCACTAATAATAACAATGTAATGAGATAGGAGAGGAAAGGGCTACATTTCAAGGATAATAATTGTATTTGCATCATTAAAATCAGATTCCAACCGCCCCAGTCCTGTTTCCCTCCATATCACATATTACAATTTGGCAGGGTCCAGTTAATGATTACATTAGCTGACCTGCATTTTGAGTCAAAAGTCGTTTATGGAACATTTCATGCTGGTGAATCAGTGTCTTAATACTTTGCTTCAGCAAGGCAGGAGATGATATGAGTAAACATAGACATAGAACAGGGGTAGGCAAATCCAGACCTCGAGAGCCGGTGTCCTGCAGGTTTTCCAACTGCCCCTGCTCTACCCACTGTTGATTACCTAGGTCAGGTGTGTTCAGTTAGTCAGAAGATACAGTGGGCGGGGCAGATAGTGGGCAGGGCAGATAGGTTAGTCACCAAAAAAGCACCTATTAGATTATAAATCAATTAATACTTTGGCGTGAATAAACAATTTAAATATACCATATACAGACGTGGATAAAATTGTTGGTACCCCTCTGTAAATGACAGAAAAACCCACAATGGTCACAGAAATAACTT